>NW_019014667.1:1723274-1744666 GCF_000150535.2 Carica papaya | reverse complement strand
GCTAATTAGAAAATGGAGAAATTCTACTATAATTGATATCTAATGTAAATCAAACAATAATAAATGAGACAAAAATAAAAATAAAATAATTGAATATATAAATTCTACGTATATTTTTTCTCTTGCAAAATGAGTTCTTCAATTTCTTCTCTCGTACTTTTATGCTAAGGGAAATGCATTTGTATGTCTATATTTATTAATGATAACTATATGGTTTTCGGGGTTAAATTTTAATCAATTAGTTATTGATCTAAGTATTTGTTGATAATAAATCAACAATTTAAGAAAGGACAGTTATCCATTTGGGTACTTTTGGGCTAGTTAGAAAGACGGGAAACAAAGGACTTTGAGGGGACAAAATCTAATTTTGATAGGTTTAAGGATTTTTTGTTTTAAATCCTGAGTTTTTTGTTAAGGAGTCACCTGCTTTATTTTAGCAAGAATATAAGAGAGTTGATTTATATCCTGTTAGCATTATAAATACTTTTATATACAGGTTTTGCACCCTCTTGGTGCTTTTAAATATATATATATATATATATTTAAAAAAAAAAGAAGTCTTCTTTTCTACAGGCAATAGAGAAAATGCAACGAAACTGACAATGAAAAGCCCCACCCTTGTACTAGTAGTCATGCCAGAAACTCACCCTGTTACCATGATGGATCCTCATTTCGCTACACTTGGAGAAGACTTCCTGCCCAGAGAATTTTTTTCTACAAACCCATGCTATGAGAGGCTCTAGATTGTCTGACCATCCAACCCTAGTCGACAGAATTTGGCCCTAATCACTTCCATCTAGAGGTTACCTTCCCAAGTCATAAATCTCAATAGCCACCTTTCTTGAAGCACTTGATTGATAGGAATGAGGTATCTACCCAAACCCCCTTTAAGGATGGAAGTCTTAACCGTGTCCTTAGTAACCAGATGAAATCTCCTCTGCCTCTTCACCACAGAAACTGACATTGAAGGACCTATGGATTTGTTGCAAACTTTGAGAAGAAAGATAGATAATAAGTTGACAAATTGAACAGGGTGTTTTTAATAAGATTGTGTGTGCTACCTGTAGAGAAGAATCTATGCTTCCAACCAACAAACCTTTTCTTGAATCCAAGCACCACAGGCTCCCACACTGTAGAAAATTTTGAACTTCGCCCTGAGAGGAACTATAAAAAATTATTAGTTATGCGCCGGTAAAAGGCGCCAACTCCAGTTATAAATAATAAAAAACTGTATAAATACAGCCCAGCAAACTAATCCTAAATTCATCTCCTAGCATAAATCAAAACCATATATTCCAATTTTTTTGGACCACTTAAATAATGTTAGCAAATGCAAATGATACTGTGTTTGGTCTCCATACAAGATTATAAATTGGGGTTTGATGCATGATTAATCTCATTAATGCTTTAACAGGTTGCACTTCAGCAGCCACCTCAGTATGCATGTGGATCCCTGTTCCTTCTATCCGAAGTTCTTAAGGCAAGACCACCTTTATGGTGAGGCTTCTAAATCTTATTAGCTATATTATCTTAACTCATATACATAAGTTAATCAACTTACTCTCCTCCTCGAGCAGGAATATGGTGCTCCAAAATGAGTCTGTTGATGAAGATTTTGAACATTTTGAAGATGTTAGAGAAGAAAATGATGCCGAAACTGACACAGCTGCAAATAAAGAGGATGCTCGTGTTGAACATGCTAATGGCAGTGAAGTTGCCAACTCTGACAATGATTCGTCGGAAGAACAAGATCACTTGCCTGCCTCTGATTCTGACGATGAAGATACTTCAGTTGAGGCAAGGGAGCTGCTTATGGAAGACAACTCAAATTATTTTTACAGACAGAAAGAAATATCTACTCAAAACTTGCAGAGACCACAGATGTTTTCCACAAAGACTGTCCTTCCTGGAGGTTATGATCCGCGACACAGAGAACCTTCTTACTGGTAATCTTCCTCTTTCTTCCTCTCTGAGCCTGTGTTCATGGAGGGGTGATGGTAAAAACTTTTAGACTACAAATTTTCCAACTCCTAGCTGATAGAGGTCACTATGAATTGTTTTTAGTCACAGGTCTTGGTTTTTTGTCCTCTTTTTGAAGTGTGCTTGATTTATTTCATTGTTCTTCTATTCCAATGGATGAACAGCAATGCAGATCGTGCATGCTGGTGGGAGTTGACAGTACTTGCTTCACATGTACACCCATCGGTTGCTACTATGGCTGGGACCCTTCTTTCCGGGACCAATATTGTTTACAATGGCAACCCATTACATGATCTGTCACTAACTGCTTTTCTAGACAAGTTCATGGAAAAGAAACCTAAGACGAGTGCTTGGCATGGTGGTTCTCAAATTGAACCCGCCAAGAAGGTGAGTTTGTACCTGTAAAGTGGCTTCTAATATTGCTTCTTATATACAGCTTATCGTTTTTTTTTTTTTTTGGGTGGTTGAAACATCTGAAGAACAATCTCTTTCATTTTGTTTCTGACTTTTCCGCACAGCTCAACATGACCAACCATTTAATTGGGCCAGAAATTCTGTCATTGGCCGAAGTGGATGTGCCCCCAGAAGATCTTGTTTTCCATAAATTTTATTTGAACAAAATGAATTCTTCAAAGAAATCGAAGAAGAAGAAAAAGAAGAAATTGTCAGAAGAGGTGGATGCTGAAGAACTGTACAATGTGGATGGTGATAATGTAAATGACAGCGACAATGATGATATAGATGGTGGTGATGAGAGTGACAATGAAGAGATTGAAAATATGTTAGATGCTGCGAATCCTTCGCTAGAGGAAGATAGTGACTATGATTATGACAATCTGGATGCAGTTGCCCAGGAAGACGATGATGATTTGGTTGGTGATTTGAGTGATGCAGAGATGGACTTCAGTACTGCTGATGAAGAAGATTTTGGCACTGAGGTTGATGATAATAACAGTGAAGATGGCGCCGATGCTGATGATATTGACATTGGAGATGTCGATGATGAGGGTTTCAAAAAGAGAAAAAGAAAAGGGAAAAAAACGGGAGCATCCCCCTTTGCAAGTTTTGAAGATTACAAGCATTTGATAGATGATGATAATCCAATCGGGTCATCATCCAAGAGAAAGAATACAAA
This sequence comes from Carica papaya, assembly GCF_000150535.2. The sequence continues at coordinate 1,741,551 of NW_019014667.1, read as the reverse complement.
GAGAAGGCCAAAGCATACAAAGAAAAGGAGGTTATCCAACTGAGTTTACTTCTCTTCTTCGCTTCAAATTTTGTTAACATCATCAATCTGCCCGTTAATGTAGTAAGAACTTGATACGGTTCAATTTTGCAGAAAGGTTGAGCACATGTATCAGAGAATTTATATATTGTATTTTCAGCTAAAATATTGAATATGGTTACATCAACAGAGCTTTTTTTCATGGTTATTCAGAAATTATCTATTATAAATTTTTAAATACATTAAAATTAAACTTAATATTAGTCAAACTAAACCTAATTCATTTAATTTCATTAAATTCAACATTATAAATTAATTCCTCTTAACTTATAATTTATTTACAAAATGACAGACTAACTAAAAATCTTCAAACTTGTTAACTTGAAAATTCTGAGTTAGAACCATGCAATAATTACGTTGAACTTGAAAGTTCTGAGTCATAAGAGAAACATAAATTATGAGTGGATTGAAGATGAAGATACATGAAAGTCTCCATTACGTTTTTCATTATGAAAACAGTCTTTCCAGTAACATCGGAGACAGAACATTGACCAAACATGGTGTCGACCCAAAAACTCATGACAAAAGTTTTTGAGTTCAAGAAACTACAATTTCCACAGTCTTAGGCTTGGGTGGTGGAGGATGCTTCTGGACAATCACAGCCAAAACACCATTATCACATTTAGCAGTGATTGCTGATGAATTGGCATTATCGGGTAACTTGAATTTCCTCATCATCTTCTGAGGCGTCCGCCTTTCCAGCCTGATATACTTGCAGCCCTCCTCTTCACCCTCCTCGCGCTTCCTCTTCCCTCCACTCTTGATCACCAGAATGTTCTCTCCCTCGACGGTAATCTGCACCAGACCACATAACCCCCCAAAGGTTATACAAAGAAGCTTCTTCAATTGCAATTTCAGAACGAGAAATCTAGAAATTGTGGTACCTGAAGATCAGATTTGGAAAGACCAGGAACATCAAGGTAGAAAATGTACTCCTTGGGGGTTTCTAAAATGTCAGCAGGAATACTCGTGCCAATTCTCTTGCTCTCGTTTGTCTCCTCAGAATGTGAATTGACCGTGAATTTCTCCAAGCTCTCAGGCCAATTGAACAAATGGTTCAGAGCTAAAGTACTCATTCTCGACCTCCCTGTCAGAAGGATCAACTCATAAGCAACTCACTTTAAAATCCTACTTTAAACCACTACGAGCAGAGCGTTTAATCCCCTGCCTGCTAGTTCCTCAGCGACAAAAAAAAAAAAGAGAAAACGGTGTCTTGAATATCCTAATAAGCGAAAAAAATTAAAGCTCGTTTGTTCTTCTTCTTGCTTCCCCATTTCCCAAATTCTTACCTGCAGCGAATTGAGTTTGTTTATTAAGCTCCCGAGAAAGTCGAGAGAAACTGGATCAAGACACAGAAAAAGCAAGGAAAAATCTCCCAAAGCGTTTCCGTTGAAAATTGCTTGTTTAGTTAGCTGGAAATTTGTTGGAAGCTGATGATGTGATATAAAAACAGAGCAATGGAAAGTTCGGGAAGTTGTGTAGGGAAAAATCGGGAAGAATCTCAAGACTGTCGGCCGATTCATCGATTATTGTGTGCCACGCGGCGCCGTTTTACACCCCCTACTTGACGAAGAAGAGAGTAGCCCAAAAAGAGAAACTCAATATTAGAGTAATAATTAATAATATTTTTTATAATAAAGTTTAAATTTTAATTTCTTAATCTGACCAAAACATAAGATTTTATGGTGAACGAACTTTCTTAATTAATATAACGTCAAAAAATACAACCTAATTTCTTTTAACGATATAAAAGAATTATAAGATTTGTAGGTCAAGTCCTAAAAGTCTAATTTCTTTTGGATCATCTACTACTTTTCTATCTTAAATAAATTGAAAGTTAGAATTTTGATTATTACCCAATGTAAGAAATACATACATACATATATATATATATATATTTGAAGGATTGAGAATATAGTTTTGTTATGGATAGATAGCCTATTTTTCACCCTGAAAAAGAGGTTTAATCCCATATGGGAAAACGGGTCAAATAAATTTACAAAGAGCAATAATTAGATTGAATTGAAGTTGTTTGGTCCTTATCAGCTATCCCAAGCTGCCCTGCATGCTTTCAATTAGGTGTCACATGAGTGGACCACAATTTTTTAAATCATACATAATTATTTAATTTCAAAAATATTCAATCTTCTAAATGAAGCCGATAAACCTAATCATAAAAATAATTACCAACATTGTTAAAATTTATTAAAAATATAAATTTCATTTTTTTTTTTTTTGAGAATACATTATAAATTAGCATTAGTCTACCTATAATATCTAATTTAATTAAATTAAATTTTTAATTTATTAATATATTAATAAAATTATAATAATTAAATTAAAAAAAATATATATATATAAATAAATTTATTATGTTTAATAATCATATATATACAATTAATTAATTAATAATTACTCCAGTACTAGAAAAATAAAAAAAAATTAAGTAAAAACATCTTCAACACAAAGTACAATTATCAAAACCTAAACGTCACACAAACGTCTTGGTCACTATCTACATTATAAATTTAACTTCCTCGCTTTCTCTTAATTGGCTTAATTATTAAAGTACTTTCTTTTTATATTTAAAAAGATTCAATTAGTTTTTTTAATTCGTCAGAAGTATTTTTTATTAATAAAATATTAATATTTATTAAAATAATTATTTAAATTTAATCACTATAATTTTATTAATAAAATTAAATTCCTCATTAAATATCTTTATTAACGATTAAGAAGAAGTTAAATTTTTAAAAATATACGGTGGTTAATTTATATATAATTTCTAGAGGGCTCCATGCATAACAGATGTAAAGAGACAAATTATTATAATTATGGGCAAAATTTTATTCGTTATGCGGGTGACATACATATACTATGATGATGATGATGATAATATATTATTAGGTCAGGACAAAAGTGGGTGAGCGCGTTTTGATGGAGACATATACACATATAGAGATAGAGACGGGCAGCCAGCTTGGTGCTGTTTGTTTTCTAGTCTTTCTTAGAGTCCCTCTGCAACACTAAACCCACTTGGTTCTCCTCACTGGAACCAGTGACACAACTCACCAACCAACACCATTTTTTGTTCCTCCTAATCACCACAACCATTAAACATCTGCTTACTATATATATATATATATATATATTTAATAAATTTATATATTCATTAATTAAATAAATACATATATATGTAATAATTAAATCATTTTTAAATAAATACATATATAAAAATACAGATTAACCTAAATTCATAATTTCTTACAAAAAAATAAGAATGAGTAGTAAATCCATCAATAGGACAAGTACGAGACTGCATACAAAATCATCATGTGCTTCTTTTAGGTGACAATCTCCAAACCAAAATCCAAATACAACACCAACCGTATTTATCAAATGGGTCTAACTTTATTTTTTCTTTTTTTTTTTTTTGGGTTAAAAAAAATATGTATGTATACGAATGTATATGTGTGTGTATATGTATATATATATATGAACGAAGCAAACATCATTTCTCATAATCAAACAAAGTAGCTACTGGTTTTGCACGCCAAAATTAAAATCTCTGTTTCTTAGCTGGTATTATATCAAACAGTGGGCCATTTACATATACTCTTTATCTTTTATATACAAATTCTCCTCTTCCATAGTTTTCAAATTCTCAAACCCTTTTTCCTCTAAAATTCTCTCTGTGTCAACCCAAAACTCTCTAAAATGGCGAAGGTTGGGAAGTTGACGAAGCTCAAGTCAGCCATAAAGAGATGGGCGTCGCTCACCAAGCACTTCCCCGCCGCTACCAAACCGGGAGGAGGAGGAGAAGGCGTCCAAGGAAGAAGAAGTCCATGCAGTGTACGTGGGGAAGTCGAGGAGGAGGTACTTGTTGGGATCCGACGTCGTTTCGCACCCAGTGTTTCAAGAGCTGGTTGAGAGGTCAACTGGGTTCGACGATGATGCCGGCGACCGGGAAATTGTTGTGGCCTGCGAGGTGGTGTTGTTTGAACACTTGCTGTGGATGCTGGAGAACGGTGGGGCAAACCAGTTAGGATCCATGGAGGAGCTTGTTCAGTTCTACACTTACTGATTAATCCATGCTTTGATTAATAAATTCAGATTAATTAGCTGTAATTACAGATCATCGTAATTAGGCGGCCCAACACAAACACACACACACATATATATATATATATATATATATAATATATATTTTGTATTTTTTTGTTAATTTTTGAGTAATATTTTCCCCTAAATTAAGGATGGAGATTATTGTTACTAATAGTTATCAGAAGCGCTTGATCATCATGATTACTGAAAATTTTCCATTTACAATTTCAGTAATGAAATAATCATATTATATATATATATATATATATATATATATGTCAATAACAACAAAATCAAAAAGACTATCCCAGTTGGGCTACTCTTACTCTGTTAACTACCATATACGTCTTCTTTTGATTATAAATTAATATCCTGTAGCAGTGATATTACTATTCAATCATGCTGCTTTGATTCTTAATTTGTAATTTTCTGATGTTTTAAGTCATTAATTTGAATTGTCCTCAAGTAAAGAAATTTATGTGTAATATAATATTTATTTTATTATTAACAAAAACTTAATGTAACACAATTATTATAATTACATTAAATTAAATTTTTAATGTTCATAAAATTTGAATTTGTGACTTATTTTTAAAGGTTATTAGTTGACACTTTGTAATTTAATTCTTTTTTTCTTTGATTTATTATTAAATGATAATATTATTCACTACTTAACTTAATTAATATATTATTCGTCTAATAATATTTAATTTAATAATGTAATTTATTAATATATTAATAATATTATAATAACTAAATTGAATAAGTTTTGTAAATATTATTATATTTTCTTAATAGAATTAGTCACAACAATCCAACATAATATTTATTTTATTAAAAAAAATCTCAATAACAAATTTTCCCTTTTTTTCAAAAAAAAAAAAAAAAAAAAAGCAACATAAATTAAACAGACATAATTAGATGCACATATATATATACACACACACACACACACACACAGAAGTTTATTGTCTTGGTCCCAATGGAAGAATCTCAGTTGGCCTCAGCCTCCTTCTAATCATCCAGTCTTGAAAATCCCTAGGTTCGCAAAGTATCCTCAAAACGCCGTCGTTGCAGAAACCATACTCTTCAGCCGATTTACACAGCAGGTCCAAGAAATCTGCATCGCTTAGCACAGTGGTATGAACAATGAAGTGGGTTAATCTGTCATCCTTAACCCCAACACAGATTGGAACATAACCTTTAGGCGTCGCTGATGAAAAGCTTCTTATTCTTTTTGCTCCTCCCCCTCCCAATATTAATGATTTGATTAGCTTGCTTCCTCTTAATCCCATTAATTAATCTTAATCAACTCCCTAATCAATGGACGTGTATATGTGTGTGTGTGTGTGTGTGTGTGTGTGTATATATATGTACTCGAGTGCCCATTTGATAATTTAACGATGTGATTAATGGGTTTTAATTAAAATGATTTTTCATGTTAATCAGACTTTAAATTTTGTCTTTGATTGACGCAATTTGCCGTGGCCAAAACTTTGATTTTACCTTATTAATCTTTTATTATTATTGTTATTATCTTTTCGTCATTATTATTATTATTGAATTATATTATATTATATTATATTATATATTTTTGGTTGATGTACAAGTTGTATGTACGAGATTGGACAATTTGTACGTAATGTCGACCCATTTAGCTGGAATTGACATATATACGTATATGTGTATATATCGGTGTCAATGTTACGAAGGATATTTCTTTAGCATAGTCTCCTTGAGTAGTAGGTACTACATTGTACGTCTCTGTTATTTATATATATATATATATATATATATATTTAGAATAAAGCCACTTTCATGTCAATTCTTACACATTAAAAACAGAATTGTTAAATTTAAAATTTTAGTTTAAAATAATTTTTAAGAAATCAAAACCAAATAGTCAATTGCCCACTCTTATAACACATGTCCAATATGAATTTAAAGTTTTTTTCGTATTTTATAAAGAACTTCAAAATAATTCTATTTTATTATAATTATATTTTATTTTTATTTATTTAATCTTACTAACAAAAAAAAATATCATTTTTAATTTATTTTTTTTATTTTTACACATAAAAAATTATAATATAATAATCTAAAAATTAAAATATAAAAAAAAAACAGAAATTTGCAAAGATTTTTAAATAATTTATACTCGATAATTAATTGGTACGTTGTTATATAACTCTATTATAGATTTCTATTCACATTCTCTATAAAACTCTTTTGTTTCTTTCTTTTATAAGTTTGAGTTATTAAAAAAACAAAAAACAAAAAAAGAAACTGATTTTATTGTGGGATAGTTTTGTGATGTTCAAATCAATTTATTATTTGTTTTTACATTTAACATCGAATAAATTTTATAAAATAATTGTGAATATTCACTTTGATATAATTTAATAGATGAATTTTTTTTTTCTTTCTATGCTCTTATAATTTGAAATTTTAATTTTAATTATAGAAAATATTTTTTAAAAAAAATAAAATAAAAAATAACAATATTTTTAAAAGGAAGAAGAAAAAAAAAAAAAAAGGAAATCCTCACTTCTTTTTTTCTTTTTGTAAATGTACTTATTATTGGGCTTTTTAATGGGTGTACAAAAACTTGGACTGTTAAATGGTTGACTTTAAGTGGCCCAATTGATTGCTCCGAAACGGCACCGTATTGACTCGCTGCAGAACTCTCTCCCTCATCTCCGCTGTTCTCCTGCCTCGACTTGATTCTCTCCAAGCTCCACTGGCGATTCTTCGCTCTATTTTGGGATGAATATGGTCAGACTTCTTTTCCTTCATTACTTTCCAAACTTATAAACTTTGAAATTTAGTTTTTTATTTTAGTTTGTGACGAGATACCGAGCATTTCATCTCAATCTATTTTTTTAATCGTCATCTGTGTAAATGATATTCTGAATCGAGATTTATTTATTTTTTAATGAGAATTTCATATAATTACTTGTATCTATGATCTGACGGACAGAAACAGAGAAACTTGGGGAGGAAGAGGCTAAATAGTACAGTAGTTCTTCCTAATTTCTCCGCCTTAGTCTCAGGAACAGATACAGCTATAGTGCTTACTGTTCTAGCTACTAGAATTTTGTCCTTTCTTACTTTTTAAACTGTTGTTTTAGCATATGACCCGTGCCTGTCAACTGTTTGCTAATTTGCCATTAGAAACTTAATCAACTCTTTCATTTGTTATTTTCATGTATCAAAATTTTTACCTTTTCGTTTTCCTATTTTTGTTGATAATTTCTTCCTGTGATCTTGTGGAAACTAATTTGTTTATGTCCTGTGATCTGTGGAAATCATAGCATCTATCGTTTCCTTCCTTATATGATTTCCAGATATGGCTCTTTTGCAGTCTTTTTCTGTTATATGCAAGAGGTAGCTATTATGCTTTATCATTTTAGAATATTCTTATTTCATCATTGAGTTTTGGAGATTCATTGTTATATGCACCAATCCTTTTCATTTTGTTGATGTATTCTCAGCTTTCTCATACAACTAATCAAGACACTGGGCTTGCATTCAATACCATGGAATTCTTATTTATTTTGATTTCAGACATAGATATGATGATTTTTGTGATTTTACTAGCCTTCGACCTTCGTAGCCCATTTAGTTAAAAGCAAGGGTGTTTCTGGGCCTTGGAGTCCTGATTTATAATGCTTCTGCTTTGCAATATAATACTGTGTTTGGCTACAGCGGGAAAAAGTGCAGCCGATGTTGCTACTTTTGCAGCTGGAAAGGTTGAACTTAGTGTCCTTTGACATTTGAGACTAGTGAGTCTGTCTTATGTCTTATCAGTCATCTTAAAGGAATATAAAGCTTTTATCTTACTAACCCCATGGATTTTATTATTGAATGCATATAAATGTAAGCATTTCTCTTTTATCTCACTCTGTTTAAAGGCTGCAAAATAATGCCAAGTTCTTCTTATATGATTTTGTTCAATACTAAACAAGTGCTGTTTCATTAGTTTCAGACATTTGTTCATGTCAGATTGTAGTTATGGAAATGATCTTGGATTTTCAAAAGTTGCAAAGTAAATACCAACAGGGGCTGCTAGAAAGCAAATTAATTTGGAAGAAAAAAAAAAATTCATCTTCTTTAATATGTTTATAACTAAGCTCTTAGAATTTTTGAAATTTTTATTTTGATGCAGTTTTTGTTGAAATATTTTGCAATATATGTTTAAAAGGTATTTCCTTTTACCAACTTCTATTTTGTATTCTTTTCTCTCCAGGGAGATTGATAAGATTTCTGTTAGAACTTTGAAGGATAAGGGGGAAATGTCACGATTTCGTGGACTGTGTCAAGCTTCTTTAAATGCAACAAAGAGAGGTGACTTCTGATCGCCATCTTTTCATAATATATAAAAGTTTATATTATCTACAACTCTCTGATATTTACTGGAGAGTTTATGCTACTTTGAGTTTTTTTTACTTTGGTACCTGATACATGAAAGAAAGGAATTTGATGCTATAGAATGGAATGTCATTGAGAATGTCCTATTGTTGTTTGTGTATTGATCATATTCATGAGGTTCACAGAAACACTCCAAGCAGAGAACAGATACCTAATAAGCAACTTGCAGAAACAATGCACATATTTCGTGTTACTTAAAGTTTATGAAGTGATTGTATTGGCATGGAAAGAGGACCGCTAGGTACTAGTATGCGAATTGGCCTTTGGAAACCTGACAAAATGAAATGTTAAAAATGAGGTATGCCCTTTACGAGGCGTACTGCAGGTGTAACTTTTATGATTTAGTCAAATGAAGTTCCACAATTAAGGTAAGCCTTTAAAAGGCATACTGTAGATTCAACTTCGTTTTTTTTCCTTTGTTCATTGTTTTGTAGGTTTTAAATGAAAACCAACTCTGGATCTGCTTGGTGTTTCAGGTGCTTTGTTTTGTGAGATGACAAAAGTGTTGTGAGAATTGATTTTTTGTAAAAGCAGTTTTAAGGTGAAAACAGTAAAATTTGCTGGAAAAGTACTTTAAATATGGTGTTTTTCGGTTGTGCCACATTGAGAAAAAAGATCATGAGGTGCTTTTTGTTTCTGTTGGTAATAAAAAGATATAGATGGTCTGCAATAGCAAACAGATGAAACAAACCCTTTGATCTTATGTGAAAATATATCCAAATGTAGCTCTTGCGTGGAATGTTGAAGATTTGATGCCTCCTACTGAGAAATGCATTTTCAAATTTAACTCAAAAGAAGAGCTTAAGAAGTGGCATCTCTATTCAGATTCCGAGTATGGAGGTACGTCTATAGTTCACTTAGCCACACCATCAAGGAAGCAATTAAGAAATCATCTACCGGTAAAGATATTTTGCACCTGGATGAAATGTGGGTTATTCTTAACTTTCTTTTCTCTTTTTCTGCATACATTTTCCATTATAGATCAATTTAAGCATGTGAATACAAATAAAGTCAACATTGTTGCCAAATCCTTAAGCCTGAAATAATAAAAAATTTCGGACAATTTTTTGCAGGTTTTAAATTTTTAATATTTGTACACCTCTTTACCATTTCAACAGCTTTTCTTCTGTTTCTTTGGTTTTTATTTGATGTATACTATCAGTGTGCTCTAGAAAGCTCTGCTAGATAGTAAAAAACTCAAGAGACTAACATGGTGGATGTTTTTAATTACTTTCAGGGTTGTCCTCAGCTTCTCTGGAAATACTGGATGCTGGAAATGGAGTAAATGGTACTGATTAATCTTAACACGCCAATCTATCAGAACAAACCTGTTATTTTTCATTATTCTGCAGTGTCCACAACTTCTTTTTTCTGACACATACTGTGTCTACAACTTTATTGCATGTATAAATATAGTAAATTTTTAGAACTCTTATCAGTAGTACAGGGAGGCTACCAGACTTGTTGATTAGTTAAGAAGACTAAAACATGGGTTTTAATTGATTTAGGCTCAGATGAATCTAAATTTGCATTACCTTGGGATTAAGATCCTGTTTTCATCTTATCTGAACATCTTGATATAGAATAGTCTTGACACCAAGCGTTCAGGCTGGAAAATATGACTTGCTGCTTTTCTGAGATCAGCTTCAAGACACTTCTAAATCATATTTAAAAGATGGAGCTTCATATTACAAAGATATCTTCATCCTTTTGAATTATTGTTTCTTATTTTCTGTTAGGGATTTTCTCTGGAAATCTTTCCCTGGATGTAACTGAGGGTTCAAAGTGGAACATTACTCGAAGTGGCTTCTGTGGAATGCGGTCAAAGAAGGTAAGTCTTCCAACATTCAGCACTGATGTACCGCAAATTAGGCTATCTGCCTATTTAGGAATTGAGGCACTGTTTTGAATCCTGAATAATATCAAAATCTAGATCTCACACCTTGGTTTCTTAAATTTCATAGCTAAAGTGTCCTTAAAGAGATTGCATTAGTATATACTGACTCAAATGCATTTCTAGTCTAAATAGGAGAGACTTGAAAGAAACTAAAGCATGAATAACTCCTTTTCACCAAATAAGATCCTAATGCAACCATTCTAATAAAACTAGAACAACTAAAACTAAACTCATGTCTACGTTCTATATTATAGCAAAAAACCAGAATATTACTAAATATCCCAGAAAATTACCTGTTTACCCCTGGACTAACATAAACACAGCACATTTATATGAGTAGTAGGGCCAATCAGGCTCCAGAGGGGTTATTCTCTTCATTTTCCATATGCCAACCCAAGGCTTGAGCATTAGAACCATGTTTGGCAGTTAGCACGCCTTTTAAACACCTTTAGATATTTGTTGTTGGTTGTCTCTAGCACTTTCTAATGACAAAGGCGTGAGCTGGCCGATTTTACATGATTATATACTCTATGAAAGAGATTAAGTAATAAGGTTGTTCCATGGATGATCTGTCGGTTATTGGGGGTTAAATGTGACATACGAGATTGTGACTTCGTTTTTTGTTCAAAAATGAAGATATTCATTGGCTAATCAAATGTTTGTTATTGGCTAATCATTCTTTTGCTATAATTTTGACAGCAATATCGGCATATATTAAAACTCAATATTTGTTTTCCCCGTATTGATTGTCATCCGTAATTATACTATGGTTAGACATCCAGTTCAGATCATCTTTTACATTGTTTTTCAGATTTTGGTTGAATAAGATCTATTATTTCAAGTTTTAGTTTAATATGCTTTAACAAATGTATGACTTCATGTTCTTTGTAGCTTATCTAAAAGCTCCTTTTTGTCATTTGTGTTTTGATAAATATCACATTCATGAATCATATTCCAAAGCAAAGCAAAGGGTTAAAGAAGGATGTTATTTTACTGATATCAGTCCCCAATCACCTTTGTACTTTTTCTCGGTACGCTTGAATTATTTAACTGACTTCTTGTCTGTAATGGAGTTTGATGGCTTTATCGATTTGGATGCATACAACACTATAGCTTTGAGGCTCAAAGGAGATGGAAGATGTTACATATCTACTGTGAGTCTCCTTCTCCCTCTCAACCCAATTAGAAAAGAAAGGACTTGTCCTAATGGTTCATTCTCTTTTCCCCCTGAATATCTTGATGGGGAAATTTCGAGTTTCTAGACTAATGGCAGAGCGTGCAGATTTATACAGAGAACTGGGTAAATTCACCAGGGCAACCTGAAGACAACTCATGGCAAGCTTTTGTTTTTGTTCCCAAGGACAACTGGTATATTGCGAAGGCAAGAGTTCCTTACCTTCAAAGTCAAAGAGATGTTATGTCATTGAACTGGCTATTATTATTGAGAGAAATGAAGCCCCTATAACACTATAACATCAATAAAGAAAGTCAAACGATTCCCCTTTTTTATAAATAGTTTAGCTTGAATTTTGTGGTGGATCCTGGAAGTTGAATGAATCATTTTATCTAATCTGAATTTACAAAACCACTTGAAAATAAAGTTGAGTTATTTGGTCTTTTCATAATGGAGTAGAAATTCTGATTAGCCAAAGTTTTTAACTTAATGAATATGTAATAGCTTGCTATGGGTTGAAATACCTTGTACTAGTCATTTTATCAAAGGTTCAGAGGATGATGATAAGAAGAAATTGAACAACTAATTTTGATTCTTTGTTTCTGAGTGATTATTGTGTGGTAATCTTTTTTTTTTCGTTGGTTTTTTCATGTTTTAATTTCTTTGTAATTTAAACATTATTTCAGATTCCTCTAGCTCGCTACCTGCCAACATGGAGAGGGAATGTCATAGATGCTAAGTTAGAGATGAATCCATCTCGAGTTCTAGGGATGTCTCTTTCGGTTAATGCAGAAGGTGGTATTCCAGGAGCTAAATCTGGAGCAGGTGATTTCAAAATTGAAATTGATTGGATCAAAGCTTTGAGAACACAATGAGTGATTATACAGACTTAGGAGATTGTGGATGGGTTTTATCAGAGCATTGAGTTTTGATCATTGTAAACAGTTTCTTTTAGTTATGAGGTAACCAATAAAAATATTTGTGTGATTTTACTTCTGGCATAAACACTGGTCAGAAAACATGTTTCTTACCCCACCAATTTTGTTGGATGTCCTATGAAAAGATATGATGCTCTTCCAGATAATTCTAATGTCAAATGCAATTTCAATTCATCCTTTAGTATGTCCACATGTGTAGGGAAGCACTTGAATAAATATATGAGGAGTGAAAGTTAAATAAAAATTTAGTCAAAATGAATATGATGAAATTTGTCCTAAGATATTCAAAAATAATAATACAAAGACACTAAAATTTTTAATGTGAAAAATTTCTTCAATGTGAATGATAAAAAGTATGAAACTTTTCTTGATTCAAGTAAAAAAAGTTCTACTGTAAAAATTAATGTTTACAACAATAATAAGCAATCACTATAATTTTCAAACAAATACTCAATAACAAATCAACTAAACAATAAGAGATAAACAAAGGAATAGAAAAATATCACTAAAGTATCTACTGTTCATACGAAATTGATGCGTTTTGATTGTTCAAATTCGATTTCCACCGTTCAAAGTAAAGAACAACTTATTCCGAATATGTTCACCAAATTTCAGTCTCATCAGACCACAAATGACCGTCCGATCGTCGAAGAAAGTCAAACTTATCGGTGCATGAAAGAAAAACGTGAACAGTAATTTCGAACTGAAAGTACCAAAAATCTAATGTCCAAAATCAATCTCCACTGTTCAGAATGAAGAACAATGAATTTTCTAAATACCCACCAATTTCATCCTGATCTGAATAAAGATCACCGTCAGATCGTTGAAAAAAGAAAAATATGTTGGATGTAATTTTTCTAGTAAAAAATTTTCTTTTTTTATTCTATCTTTTGATGACTGAAAACTTGTTTTTATATTATTCTTTAGAATTAAAGTGGTATACCAAAAAAAAAAACCTTAGTGACCCTAATGGGCCAAAAATAAGTTGCCTCAAAAATGATTTGAGTTTTTCCACATAGTAGGGAACCCAAAACTCAACAATTCTTCCCCTCACGACTATGTGGAGGAGTTCGCCAAGCCAACAACCACACGACATGCTTCAAATTTCACTCTTCGTAAAGCCTCCGTGCTCATATCAGAACCGTTATCTTGTATCTTCTTAAGTTCAAGCTGCTTAGAATCCAAAACATCACAAATCCAATAATACCTCACATCAAAATGTTTAGATCTACCATGAAAAATAGGATTCTTAGCAAGATGAATTGTACTCTAACTGTCATAAAATAAGACATATCTCTTTTATGTAAACTCCAGCTCATTCACAAACTTCTTCATCCAGAGCAATTCTTTACATGCTTCAATCACTGCAATGAACTCAGCTTCTGTAGTAGACAATGTAATGCATTTCTGCAACCTAGATTGTCATGGCACAACTCCCCCTGCAAAAGTAATCAGATGCGCAGAAGTAAACTTTTTTGAGTTTGTATCATCTGCCAAATCGGAATCTGTAAAACCACTGAGAATAACTTCTCAATCTCAAAACACAACTTTAAACTAGTAGTACCACGAATATGACTCAAAATCCACTTCATGGCATTCCAATGCTCTTTTCCAAGATTAGATAGAAATCTACTAATAGTACCAACTGCATGAGGTATATCTGGTATAGTACAAAGCATAACATACATCAAACTACCTACTGTAGATGCATAAGAATTTTATACATGCATTCTTTCTCTTGCTCACTAGAATGAGACTATTGACATTCAATCTAAAAGATATAACAAGAGTTGTACTTATAGGTTTAGCTCTGGCCATATTAAATCATTGCAGTACTTTCTCAATGTATTTTTTTAAGATAGCCACAACTTCTTGCATCTTCTATTGCGAGTGATTCTCATGCTAAGAATGTGCTTTACTGGCCCTAAATCTTTTATTGCAAAAAATTTGCTCAACTCTTTCTTCAAGCTATCAATTTTAAAAGAATTAGAACCCACAATAAGCATACTATCAACATATAATAACAAGATAATAAAATCACTATTAGAAAATTTATGTATAAAAATACAATAATCAGAAGTAGTCTTCTTTTAACCTTCTTGAACCATAACTAACTCAAACTTTTTATACCATGTCATAGGTGCTTGTTTCAACCTATATAAACTCGTTCTTAATTTGCAGACATAATTTTCTTTTCCTTTCACTACAAAACTTCATATTGTTTCATGTAGATTTTCTCCTCTAAGTCACCATGAAGGAAGGTTGTTTTAACATTCATTTGTTCAACCGCTAAATCAAGACTAGCAGCTAACCCAAAAATAACATGAATTAATGACATCTTGACCATTGGTGAGAAAATCTTCTCAAAATCAACTCATCTTTTCTGATCAAAACCCTTGACAACTAATCTGCCTTTGTATCATGGAGATTTAATATTCTCTTCTTGCTTCACTTTAAATACTCATCTATTTTTCAAGATTTTTCTATCTTTAGAAAGCTTTACCAATTCAAATGTATGATTATCAGCTAAAAACTGCATTTCATCTTTCATAGCTGCAATCTATTCTATCTTTTGCTCATTCTCAATTATCTTTTCATAACATTTAAGTTCTTCTTCATCTATCAAGAGTATGTACTCATTAGATGAATACCTAATAGAATGAGTTCGATCTCTACTAGACCTCCTAAATGGAACTTCAAGTTCCTCAACATATGTCTTTTATTGAACATCAACTGCTTCATATTTAGGAGCACTAATCTCATCTATATTATGATTGTCATTTTGCACATCATGATTCTGAACTTTAACTACATCAAATATATGAGTTGTAGGAGATGGTTCTAAGTCAATCAAACCACCAATCTGAGACTCAGACTTCTCCACCTTGTTAATATCTCCAATAGTTTGATCTTCTACAAAGATTACATCACGACTTCTGATAACTTTCTTTTGAACTGGATCATAGCATCTGTAACCAAACTTATCTTACCCATAGCCAACGAATATACACTGTCTAGTCTTGGCACCTAACTTAGATCTCTCATCTTTGGGAATATGCACAAAATATTTGCAATCAAATACTTGCATGTGTTAATAAAAAACATCTCTACCATACCAGAACCTATTAGGAATATCATTTTCCAATGCAATAGTGGGAGTTAGATTGATCACATGTGCGACAGTATATAAAGCTTCACCCCAAAAAGAGTTAGACAATTTAGCCTCTGAAAGTATGTATTTGACTCTCTCCAGTAATGTGTTATTCATCCTTTCTGCTAAACCATTCAATTGAGGAGTTTTAGGATGTGTCTTTTGATGTCTGATACCCTGTTCTCTGCAATATTCATCAAAAGGCCCACAATACTCACCACCATTATAAGTGGGAATGCATTTCAATTTCTTTCTAGTTTCTCTCTCAGAAGAAGCTTGAAATTCTTTAAATGCACCAAACATCTTATCTTTTGACTTTAAGGTACGAACCTAAAGTTTCATTAAATGATCATCAATAAAGGTCAAAAAGTAAAATGTACCACCAAATGACTTATCTTTCAAAGAACTACAAACATCTAAATGCACCAGCTTAAGTAAATCATCTTTCCTGGATGAAAAATGATATTTGAAAAAAATCCTCTTTTGTTTCCAAGCCAAACAATGAGCACACCTGTCTAATCTTGCACTTTTTAATCTTGAAAGTAAATTCTTTTTAGGTAGACAATCATGTCTCTTCTCACTAATATGACTCAATTTCTTGTGTCATAATTCTGAGGAGTTATCACCTTCAATTGCATTAACAAGATCTGTAGAGATTGAAGCTTGTAACCAATATAAGCCCGAAGTCTTCTTCCATCTACCTACAACTAAGGAATCTTTGCTGACTTTACATTGTCCATCATCAAAAGTGCTATAATAGCTATCATCATTAAGCTTACTGGTGGAGATCAAATGCAACCTAATATCTGGAGCATGTCTAACATTGAACTCTAACTTTGTTCTATTTTAGGTCTCTAAACAAATAGTTCTAATACCTATCACCTTTGACACTCCATCATTACCCATCTTCAAAACTCCAAAATCACCCAAAGTATAAGATGTGAAAAATTCCTTCCTTGATGTAACATGAAAGCATGCACCATTGTCAAGAACCTAAACAGTATCATCATAGGCTATATTGATCATATTCTCTTGATAAACTATAACCAAATTATCATCTGAAGTGGTAGTAGCAACACGATCAATATCGTTGTCATTTTCCTTCTTTTCTTGTTTCTTTTTTTTCTGCTTTGTTCTCTTTCTTCCACTTGTAATAATATTTCTTGATATGCCTTATTTTACCATAATGATGACATTCAAGGTTCTTATACCTTGATTTTGATTTACTCCTGATCTTGACCCTTACTTTTACTTCTTCCCTTATTTTTATTAACCAAGATTTCTGACTGTGAACTAGATGTCCCTTGAATTCTTCTTCTCATCTCTTCATTCAAAATGCCAATCTTTGCATACTGTATGGTTACAACACTATCAGGAGCAGAATTAGTTAAAGATACACGAAAGTTTTTCCATGAGTCAGAAAGTGTAGTCAACAACCAAAGTCCAATAACATTTTCATCAAATTTGACACCCATGTCAGACAATTGATCAAAGATATCTTAAAATTTATTCACACGATCAGGTATAGAATTACATTCTCTATATTGTAAGCATAGAGCTTGTTTAAGCAAGAATAACTTATTGTTTCCAGTCTTTGAAGCATATAAGGTTTCAAACTTTTCCCATAAAAGTTTGGCATTCGTTTCATTAGCAATATAATTCAATACATTATCTTTTATCCATTGTCGAATAAAACTACATAATTGTAAATTCTCAAATTTCCAGTTTTCATCAAACTTAGACTCAGATTTTTGAGAAGCAAACACAGGTAAACGCATTTTTTTCAGAACAAGAAGATCCTTCATTTTTCCTTTCCACTTATAATAATTTGTGTCATCCAAATAAATCATTTTACTCACATTCACCTCACACAAGCAAAAACAAATTCACAATCAACCAATGAATTAGTGAACTAAGCTCTGATATCACTTTAGAGAAGTACTTGAATGAATTTATGAGGAGTGAAAGCTAAGTAAAAATTCAGCTAAAATAAATATGATGAAATCTGCCCCAAGATGCTCAAAATCAATCACATAAAAATACCAAAATTTTTAATATGGAAAACTCCTTCAATGTGAAGAATAAAAACTACAGTACCTCTCTTGGCCCAAGTAAAAAGAGCTCCACTATAAAAATTAGTGTTTACAGCAATAATAAATAACCACTATAATCCTCAAATAAATACTCAACAACAAATGAACCAAACAACAAGAGATAAATAAGGGAATTGAGAAATATTACCAAAATAGCGACTATTCATGCAAAACAGATGCGTTTTGATTGTTCAAATCTGATCTCCACCATTCAGATTAAAGCACAACTTATCCCGAACATGGTCACCAAATTTTAGCCTCATCAGACCATATGTGATTTCCGATCGTTGGAGAAAGTCAAACTGGTCGGTGCAAGGAAAAAAACATGAACAGTAATTTCGAACTAAAAGTACCAAAAATCCAACTGTCCAAAATCGATCTCCATCGTTCAGAATGAAGAACAATGAGTCT
>NW_019014667.1:1641301-1685260 GCF_000150535.2 Carica papaya | reverse complement strand
CACACAAAAATTTCCCATTTACAGTTTCTGAAAATACAGGAGAGAGAGGTTTCCCTATTCAACATATCAAATACATTTTTACTCTATCCTCTCTCCACATAACAATAATGTCCCCAGCAGTACCACTCGCAGGTATACTATGTCAATCTTTCTCCTTTATTCGTCATAAATTGTTTATGCACCACACAGAACAAGTCTCCACTTTAGATTCTTGCAAATATACAATATCCAGCTTCCACTTAGATAGACAACCACTGATAGTAAGCCTCTTGTTTTTGCAATTTATTCCCTTCACGTTCCATGAAATTATCTTACCTATCATTCATAATCAATGTACTCTTCCCCCCATTGTTCTTAGCTTCTATCCTCCTCCCTTCATAATTTACAGATGTTTCCGACCTCTTCAATTCCCTGAGAGTTTTGTCAGTAGTTTTTTTCTTTCCCTTAGATGCCACTGTCCCTAGAACCTTTTTAGCTATTCTTTTTTTTTTCTATTTCAGCAAAAACTAGGTAAGCTTGAGATTCCATACCTTCCATTGATATCCCCATCATGCGGCTAAACTTCTGAATGTTTTGAGTAATTCATTGTGAGCAGTCCACCGGATACCGTTGATTAGGTTAATACCTTCCACACTAAGGGCTAAAATTTGTTCCATTTTTGGGTCGACTGAGGATGTTATCGCCTGGGCCTGAACATCATCTTCATGTAAAACAATTGCTAATCTGATATCATCCCCATCACTGTCCTCCACCTCCGATTCTGCAATAGAAGATAGTCTGGTCATTACTTCACTTTCCTCTTCCTCTCCCACCTTAAAGTCATGCGTCTCAGCCGTTAGATCTTCACCTTCCTCCACACACCTCTTCGATTCCTCTAGGGCTTCCACAACTTGGAACTCTCTTTGTGTCTTTAGTTTCGGACGAAATGATTTCCAAACCCTTTAAACCGTATGATTCGCTTTGCATCGGGTTGAAACTAACGGGCCGCACAGTGTGATTTAAACAATTTTCTCCATGGTCTTCGTTACTCTGGCGAGGCTTTGCTATCCACCTTTCTTTTTTAGCCTATGTATAATATTTTCTGCCCAAAGTCCTAGCTTTATAGTTCTATGCTTGGCCCACCAAAGCACTGGCACCCTCCCTTCTAACCGTATCCTCTAATAAAACACTGGGGCTCCTGGATTCAGGGTTGGGCCGAACGCGGGTCACCCACCCGGCCAAGTGTGTCTGCCCTACTCGTTTCTCCTTTCCTTCATTTCCAAAGCTGCCGTATACGACTTCACACCTCCTGCTTCCCCCGAGAAGTGTATGGGTTCCGAGCAATGTGGGCATGCAAAAGCGGCTTTCCACAAGGAACCCATCGATGCTACACTGTTAACAAGCTTCTACAAATTTCTATTTGCTCTCGATTTGGAAACAGGAGCACGAATAGGTTTATTGGCAAGTTCAAATATAGCAACCGTCAACTTCCACCAAAACTTTCCCTGTTCTCCGCTTGGGAAAAATTTTTTTTTCGCATTCATGTTCCGCTGGATCGTCAATGCTAGATGCTCCCCACGGGAGTTTTTACCATACGAAATCCAAGCTCATATCTATTACGTACCAAATGTTTTGCCCAAACACCCCTCTTGCGCTTCCAGTAAAAATCATCTAGTGCGTCCAGAAGCCATTCAAACTCTATCTTGTCTAGATAAATCGACTTGCTGAACCCTCATCTGTTCTCACTTATTCTCAAACCATCCAGTTTCCTCCCCACACATACCAGATCATACGATTTGTTTTCCACAGCCAAACCCCCACCATGAACGGCCTCAGCGGCCGACCGGAGGACGAAAGGGCAGGTCAATGACTCGCTCTAGAGAATGCCCCACTAGAGAGCATTCATCATATGAGAAAGGGAGTGAGATGCAGATATGAAGATATGCCCCAGTATAATAAATTTAGTGACAAAGAAATTGAGATTTCAAATTTGCTTAAAAACTATTTTCAGTCATTGTATCTAGTTTGCCCTAACCCTAAACCTTATCATGACATGGCCGCTGATGTCCTCTGTTCAAACTCTTGGGGTGCTGAACCCGTTTTACCTTACACAGCCCATCCATGTGTATGGTAGAAGAGAAACTTTCTGGTTTAGA
Organism: Carica papaya; assembly: GCF_000150535.2. The sequence continues at coordinate 1,683,125 of NW_019014667.1, read as the reverse complement.
TTTCGTGATGGTGGTGCATCAATTTGTACATGAGTACACTCCTCTGGAGGTCGAAATCACAAGCAATGACAGAGTTCTAACTGATGTCATTGAATCTTTAGACACTCTTCTGAAAGATAAGAACAGGTGTGATTCTCAAATTTTCTCTGATTGGATCACTCAAAACATCTTCTGTATCAGCAAATTTCTTGAGGCCTCTTCCTTTGGTATGAATGGAGGCTAAAACCCTATCCTTGGAGTTGGAAATGAAGCTTGATACTTGCAGAAGTAAGCCTTTGTTGCTTTAGAATGATAAGAAGAAGCAGAAAGAAAGTGGGTCCAGAGAACTAAAGTGCCTTCAGTCTTCTATCAATTATGAGGGTCGAAGCAAGAAATCCAAGAAAGCAGGGTTCAACTTACTCAGGTTAAATGATTGACAAAATTATATCATGGAACATCAGAGGTCTTAATGACCATAAGAAAAGGCACATCATAAGGGGCTGTCTCAATAAATGGAAGCCAACTATTATTTGTCTTCAAGAGGCTAAAATAGAAATCATCACTGATAAAACGATTGACAGCATTTGGAGAATGGTTGATGTTGATTGGAAATTTCTACCTGCTAAAGGTGCTGCTGGAGGAATTTTGATTATATGGAGAAAAGATAAAGCACAGTGTCTAGATGTTATCTCAGGTGAAACATCAATCTCTTGTCTTTTTTCTAACAACGATAATGGTTCTTGGTACTTCTCTGAAGTGTATTGCAGAGGCAATCCGACTAAGCGTTCTCTACTTGAAGAGGAGTTAACCCACGTCAAAAATAGCTGGAGAGAGAAGGGTATTGTTGGTGGAGGCTTCAACATGGTTCTAAAGTCTTCTGAAAGATCAGTAAGTAGTTGCTCCATCAACGACATTGATGAGTTCAGGGCCTTAATTGACAAGCTTGATCTTAATGACCTACCCTTAAAAGGGCGAAGGTGGACTTGGAGCAACCAAAGGAGCCATCATTCCTCTTCAAGAATAGACAGATTTCTTATCTCCTCAAAGCTGCTCTTGGAGTTATCTAGTGTAAGTCAAAATGTCCTTTCTAGAGCTACCTCTGATCACTTCCCCATCTCTCTTTCTATGGATGGAATTAAATGGGGCCCTGTTCTTTTATGCCTGGACAACAAATGGCTGGGTCTTGACAACTTCAAAAAATTTGTCACTGACATCTGGACTAATACTTTCAACGAGGGGACTATAAGCTTCAGAATTGCTACCAAGCTCAAGGTCCTAAAGCAGGAAATTAAAAAATAGGCTTAGGAAATTGGCAAGAAAGAAGAAGAGAGCATTACTGATTTGATTTGTGAAGTTGATATCCTGGACAGAGAAGAAGAATGTGGTAATCTGACTAACACGGCTAGAGAAAGAAAATGTTCCCTAAAAGCTGACCTAGCCAAAAAATCTGAACTTGAAGAGGGTTTCACCAAGAAGGAAATTTGGTTTTGCCTAAAGAACTGTGAGGGAGATAAAGCCCCGGGACCGGATGGCTTTAACTTCAGATTTCTTCAAACGTTTTGGAAGGTAATCAAACCAGACATTCTTGAGTTTTTCAATGACTTTGACTCACGGTTCTTTTGTCCGATCTCTCAACTCTACCTTCCTAGTGATGATTCCAAAAAAAGCTCAACCCATGGACATCAATGAATACCGTCCTATAATTCTCATTGGTTGCATTTACAAATTTCTATCATAGGTTCTGACTAACAGGTTATCCATGGTGCTTCAGCACATCATCAGTAATTGCCAACATGCTTTTGTCAACGGGCTACAGATTACGGATGCTATTCTTATAGCCAATGAGGTGGTGGAACATCTTCCGACACAATAAGTATCTTATGCAAATTAGATATGGAAAAGGCCTTTGATCATGTTAATTGACAATTTCTGGATTACATGCTTCAGAGAATGGGTTTCAGAAGCAAATGGAGAAAATGGATCAAAACATGTGTCACAGCTACTAGTTTTGCTGTTTTGGTTGATGGTGAGCCTGCCTCCTTTTTCACTACTTCCAGAGGGCTGAGACAGGGAGACTCGCTTTCCTCTTTTCTATCTATAATCGTCGGGGAGGCCTTGCACAAAATCCTGGAACGTGCTAAATCTATCCAGCTTTTCAGGGGTCTGTCAGTGGAAAACAACACCAATAATATGGAAATATCTCATTTGTTTTTTGCAGATGACACATTAATCTTCTATCAACCGAACACAAGCCATTTCGTTTTCCTCAAATGCTCTCTGCTTTGCTTTCAGGCTGTGTCAGGGTTTAAAATCAATTTGCGTAAATCAGAATTAGTGGAATTGGGGAATTGCACCACTGAAGATTTATTTTGTGCTATTCTGGGCTGCAAAAAGTCTTCTCTTCCTATTACATACCTGGATGTCCCGTTGGGATCCAAACATAATGGCTCCAGATGTTGGGAACCAGTGTGAGATATGTTTAACAACAGATTAGCCACTAGAAAGAAGAAATTTCTGTCTAAAGGTGGCAGATTAACTCTCATTAAAAGCACTCTATCCAATCTTCCCACTTATTACCTATCTGTTCTCCATATTCCTTCAAAAGTTGCCAAAAAATTGGAAGCCTTTCAATGCAACTTTCTCTGGGCTGATACTGATAATAAGAGGAAATATCATCTTGTTAAATGGTCGGATTTAAAGAAGCTGCTGAGGAACAGGGGCTTGGGGCTGAGATCTTTGAACAATTTAAACAAGGCCTTGTTAGGTAAATGGATTTGGAGATATTGGAATGAGAGTGACAGCTTATGGAAAAAGGTTATCAATTGCAAGTGGTATAACGACAATCCCCATGATCTTACTAGTATCAAGAGCAGGAATTATGGTTTGAGTTTGTGAAGAAATGTCATCAGCATGAATGGTACTGTTTTGGGCCGCTCTAAATGCTCTATTGGCAATGGGACAAAAATTCGTGTCTGGGAGGATACTTGGTGCAGTACAGAGAAATTCATGGACAGATTCCCTCTTATCTATGCCTTAGCTATAAATAAATCTGCCACTGTTAGAGAAGCTGCTGGTTTTGATGGCTATGTTTCCTGGAATATCCCGATTGCGAGGAACCTTAACTATTGGGAATTAGAACAGTATGAATTTTTACTTCTCATCTTGGCCAGAATTTTTCTTAATGACAATGATGATAAACTGTTGTGGAACCTCAATAAGAATGGCCACTTCTCTGTTTAATCACTATCTTACTTTCTGGATGGCCATAACCAGAATGCTCCTAGATCCTTTCCCTCCAAGATCATCTGGAATTCTGGTGCTACCCCAAGGATTTCTTTTTTTGCTTGGGAGGCCGCCAAGGAGAGGATTCTCACCTTGGACAATTTGATGAAAAGAGGCTTCCTATGTAAAAATGCCCCAGAAACCTGCAATCATCTTCTTTTGAGATGCCCGACTACTCACAATCTTTGGAACATGATTCTTGGACTGTTGGGAGTTTCTTGGGCAATGGCAGAAAATGTTTGTACTAAATGCCTGGGAGGGTTTAGGCAGCAAGAATAAATCTATGAGATTTATTCCCCTTACTATTTTTTGGGTCATCTGGAAAGAAAGAACAACAAGGTTTTTGATGGAATTGAGTATGATTTCAACAAAGTTAAGGACAACTGGTTTCATTACTTTGGTTCTAACTTATTAGGGCATAGCCTTAGATGTCTTGATGATCTAGTTGACATTGTAGATACACTAACTGAGATATAAATTTTGTACATGGATGGCGCTCCCTTAGCAACTTATATCAATACAAGTTTCATACTTTTATTTCAAAAAACAAATCCTTTACCATGAAGCTTCCCAAGCAAAAAATGCTAACAGAATCCTTTCTCTTTCTTCAATCTAATCAATAAATCTAAATGACCACCAGAAGTAGACTCTCAGTGCAATTCAAGGTGGGACTCCATAAAGTGATACGATATTTGCAGGCATGTTTCCTCATATGTGTGCTTGGTAAGTGGTTCATTCTACCACTTTTGCAATAGTGGCCAATGTTGCTTGGGCTCTTAACTTTTGTTGTCTGATACAGCAATTTTTTTTAGTCAAAGGTATAGAGCCCTTGTCAATAAGAACCAAACATTTGGACAATCGTACTTGGATTTATTTAATATGTTAAAATAAATTGAGCTAATGCCAGTGTATAAGGAAGCTAAGAGACATAAGGAAGTATATCCTTTAGCAGAAAAAGAATAACAGGTTCATATTTATAGTGAAAATGGAACAGAAAATAAGAGGCTGATACTAATTAAATATATGGACTTTGACTTATGCAGAATAATTTCAAGATTTAAGCATTGAAGAAAAAAGCTCCATTTTCATAGTCTACATCAACATCTAGCCTAAGAGTATTCATCATCATCTTCATATTATCATACATCAAAACCTCTAGTTTTGAAGCAAGTGTTTGAAATGCACATGAAGTGTTGGACACGGATCCAACACCACGCCATTGTTGTGGCATGTCCAACACTGTTGTGGCATGTCCAACACTGTTGTGGCAGCAATATTGCAGATTTCAAACACTACAGATCATGGTACACATCAAAATTGTCAGTATTTATTTATTGATTTTGGACATATCATGGTCGAAAGCACCCATTTATTGGAGGAAAAGATTACCATTATGCTATCCCTAACTAGAGATGGTGTCAAGTGAAACTGTCAACTTTATGCTCATCTGATGTTTGATTTCTGATGTAGTGGGTCCTATCTACTATGACTATTATTATTATTTCATGTGGATGCTCACATTGGCCAAAATGTGTTATACTTGTCAACTTATCCCAGCATACTGTTTGGTCATAGGGTTGAATTTCTTTACTCCAATATATAGAACTGAGGAATATGTTTTCCTTGAAATTTTTGCATAGCAGCTAAAGGATCTTTCAAATTTCTAATTTTTAATATATAGATCCTAACTAACCATCTTTCTTGAAATTATAAAATGTCATTGTTGGTGCATGGAGTTTCATAAGAGTTTTCACCTTTTTCACCCATTTTATTATCTTGATGTTCCAACAGGTTATTTATCGGATAAAACTTCCAGGACCTGCTATTCTGGGTGAGGGAAAGCCTGAAAACCAAAATCATGCAATCATTTTCACTCGTGGAGAAGGTTTGCAAACAATAGATATGAACCAGGTATATTTACTGTTTTTCCACCTGGGACAATTATATCGTTTTCTTGATCTATTTAAGTTTGCTGAGATGTCTATGTAGGATAATTACATGGAAGAAGCCTTAAAAATGAGAAATTTACTGCAAGAGTTTCTTAAAAAGCATGATGGTGTGAGATACCCTACCATTCTTGGACTTAGAGAGCACATATTTACAGGATCGTAAGTACTCAAACATTGTCATTGAATGTATTTTGTAATAGATTCTCTTCTATGACCAGATTTTGGAAGATTTTTAATTCTAAATAATCCTTTACTTTTTATTTCAGTGTTTCCTCTCTCGCATGGTTCATGTCAAATCAGGAAAACAGTTTTGTGACTATTGGTCAGAGACTGTTGGCAAACCCATTAAGGTCAGTTATTTCTCCTAGTTCTTGAAGTCAAAACTTTTCAACTATTCCTTTATTTCTTTTGGGGGCAAGGGAGGCACCTCCAAATCATGTTCGGAATTTCGAATTGATTGATTGAACTTTTAATGTCATGCCCTTAGTTCTTAACCCAAGTTTGATCAGCCCACTGAAGCCACAGTAATCTAGCAAAAGGAGGAAGATCATTTTCTTAAAACTGAACCTTGATGATCATCTTTAAATTAAATGCAGAGAGAGATATTTATCCTAAGATCAAACTCATGGAATCTCATCTGTACAGTAATGTGCATGATATCTTGTATATTACTAGGAGTCATCTCTGGTTCTGGTAGTACAAATACTACTAATGCCTAATGTTCCTTTCTTTGTTAAAAGTTGTTATTATCTTATGCTTAATGTTCTTAATATCTATGCTGTTGCTTATCTAGGGTTCGGTTCCACTATGGTCATCCAGATGTATTTGATAGGCTATTTCACCTGACGAGAGGGGGTGTCAGCAAAGCATCCAAGGTGATCAATTTAAGTGAAGATATATTTGCAGGTATACTGATGTTTATGCTGTTCCCTTGGTTCTGTTTGTGATCTTCCAACTGGGTAACTCCCATTGTTGGATTGATGTTTTAGGCTTCAATTCAACGCTTCGTGAAGGCAATGTGACCCATCATGAATACATACAAGTTGGGAAAGGGAGGGATGTGGGTCTCAATCATATTTCTATGTTTGAGGCCAAAATTGCAAATGGTAATGGGGAACAGACATTGAGCCGAGATATATATAGACTGGGACACCGTTTTGACTTTTTCCGAATGTTGTCATGTTACTTTACCACTGTTGGTTTCTACTTCAGCACTCTGGTGAGCTGCAACATTTCTTTTCTTGGTTAGATATCATTATCTTTGTTTACTGATGATTTTAAACATCGGAAGTTTTGAGAGATTCTGAGCTTTTTATTTTGTTGTTTTGGCAGATCACTGTGCTCACTGTTTATGTATTCCTCTATGGCCGCCTCTATCTTGTTCTGAGTGGACTTGAAGAAGGTTTGAGTAAGGAACGTGCAATTCGAGACAATAAACCTCTCCAAGTTGCTCTTGCTTCTCAATCTTTTGTGCAGATTGGCTTTCTTATGGCCTTGCCTATGCTAATGGAAATTGGGCTGGAAAGGGGTTTCCGTACTGCACTAAGTGAGTTTGTGCTGATGCAGTTACAACTGGCACCAGTATTTTTCACATTCTCTCTTGGAACAAAGACTCACTACTATGGAAGAACATTGCTTCATGGAGGTGCAAAATATAGGCCTACAGGTCGAGGGTTTGTTGTGTTTCATGCCAAGTTTGCTGACAATTACAGGCTCTATTCACGTAGCCATTTTGTCAAGGGTATAGAGATGATGATCTTACTGATTGTTTGCCAAATCTTCGGTCAACCTTATAGAAGTGCAGTTGCTTATATCTTGATTACTATATCCATGTGGTTTATGGTGGGAACATGGCTTTTTGCTCCATTCCTGTTCAATCCTTCTGGTTTTGAATGGCAAAAAATTGTTGATGATTGGACTGACTGGAATAAGTGGATAAACAATATTGGGGGCATTGGGGTACCCCCAGAAAAAAGTTGGGAATCATGGTGGGAGGAGGAGCAAGAACATCTCCGTTTTTCTGGAAAGCGTGGGATCATTGTTGAAATTTTGTTAGCTCTGCGATTCTTTATTTATCAGTATGGGCTTGTCTATCATTTGACTATTACTAAGAGGACCAGAAGCTTCCTGGTATTCCTTTAACTTTGGTAAATAACTGTATACTCTTTTCATTTTCATGTTAAAATTGCTAAAGTTTTTTCTTTCGTTTGATATTAGGTCTATGGCATATCATGGCTCGTGATTTTTTTGATATTGTTTGTGATGAAGGTGAGTAGCGTAACCATTATACCCTTTAGAAAGAGTATATCTCTTAGAAGTGCTTCCCTCATACATCATCGACCAGTGTAACACAGAGTGAACTATGTTATCAGGTGTTTTGTTTCTTATTATATTGTCATTCTACAGTAGTAATTCATGTCTGCATTAGATAGCAAAATGATATGCATCACTGACATTACTGAGTTTGTTCTTCTTTGGAAGGCAGAGGGCAAAAGAAAAATAAAATGGAAGGTAGAATTGGTTTCCCCAAATTACAAGGCTGGACTTCAAAAAGTTGGAATAGTCCTATTTTTGTTAGCGAAAAAGAAAGATAATGCATTACAAAAACCATGTTTTCGAGGAACAACTTTGCTCCTGAAAAATGGGAAGAGTATTATGCATGTCATCAAAGCACAAATTTCTTCCAAAATTAACCTTATTCCTCCATCACTACCATAATTCACTTCATGTTCTCTTACTATTTTTAATAGGTTTTTACATATTTATTTAGGATTTTACGAATTAATTATTAATTCATAAAAATTTTATTGATCAACTATCATTTTAATTCATAGTTATTGTTTTAAACAAATTATATTCCATTTAATTTATGTTTATATTTTCATTAAATTGGTTTATTAATTAATTCAAGTCAGAGAATGTTAATAGTATGAACTTTATAATTTGAATTTAAAACTCTTAAAAGCAGACCAAATTAACTTCAAATTTGTTAGGGTGTCTAGGTAAATTATACATGATATTTTGTCAAGAGATAATATACCCAGTGTCATACACTCAAAATATCTTACTATTCTTATTTAGCTCTTGTTATGTTTGTTGCCACTTACCAAACGCAAGTGGAAAGTCCACACTGACTACGCCTAAAGTAAGAGTAAGTTCGAGATTTCTTATGTTCAAGGAGAATGGCAAAGTGAAAAAATAAGTGAAGAGCCCAAAACGACTATAATAGGAGGAAGTTCGAGATTTCTAATGTTCAATGACTTACACATTTGCTGCTAATTAAGTAATCCGAAAGTAAGTATCCCGCAAGAACCGAAACCTGCATTGAAGTACTAGATTCATAGCCTTTATCACATGTGCATATTATTTAGGTTCCCTGTTTTATGTTAGTGTCACATATGATTCTGTGAAAACATGATCTTGTTGTTTTGCTGCTCCTGATAGAATTTGGATTTCTATGTTTAAAATGTACTTCTTCCTTAGACTGTATCTGTTGGACGGAGAAAGTTCAGTGCAAATTTCCAACTCATGTTCCGGCTAATCAAGGGATTGATATTTATGACTTTTGTCGCCATCCTGGTTACTTTGATTGCACTACCCCATATGACTGTTCAGGACATAATTGTATGCATTCTTGCCTTCATGCCTACTGGGTGGGGAATGCTCCTGGTAAGTATATGTTTTCATTTCTGTTCATCTTTATACTTAATATTTTTTAAAAATAAAAAATGAAATAATTTTTTGTAAATCTCTCTATTTCCTTAAGTTTTTGCCTTACTGTCATGTAACTTCCCATAGTCTTGATCACAAAAGTTGTTATGATAACTTTTATTTTTCTCTTTTTTATTTTTTATTGTCCATCTTTTTGATCCTTGATGTCAAAGTTCTTCTCAAGTACTTCAAGATGATTTGAAAATGTGATTCTGCTTTTGCATTCTTTCACACAATCTGTTTTCCATATGTTGCCATCAACAACTGCTAAAATAATAAACTGAAATGTTGTTCTTGTTATTAAGATAAAGAAAATAGTGCATGTATTTATAGATATGCCTACTAATGAGAAAGAAAAACTAAGATATGATAAGTAGGATTAGACTGCAGTGGCATCTACCTTTATAGGACTATTGAATGTGATATTTTATTATTTTAGTTTGTTATTTGATTAATTAATTAGTATTATATAATTAGAATTCTATGAAAATAATAATTTCATATTATTAGAATTATAGTAGAATAATAATTTTCTTACTAATAGATTAGAAATTTTATAAATACCCAAGTGTAACAAATTAAAGGGTGAGAAATAAAATTATTTGTTTTTTCTCTATAAATCAATATGGTATCAGAGTCAAATAATATTATTTTAGGTTTCTAATTTTAGGGTCATTTCAAAACTCTAAAATAGCACAATATGTTGGGTTGATACCCTTTTATCCATATCTACTTTCATCACCATTCAACATGGATTTGAACTTGTCGATGTATTTTATGGTGTTTACGGTGATTTTCGGCGACAGTTTAGGCACCGGTAAAAAAAATGCAGCCGCACTCTGGAAGCGCTGGTAAAAAGTGCAGCTGCACTCTTAAGTGCCGATAAAAAGCTGCAGCTGGACATTCACATGCGTTGGTAAAAACTGAAGCCGCACATCACGGGTGCTAGTAAAAAAAGTGCAGTCACACATTCAAAAGCGCTGGTAAAAATATATAACCACACAACCGTAAGTGCTGGTAAAAAGTTGTAGTCGTACATCTATAATCACCATTAAAAAGATGCAGCCGCACGTTATATGCGCTGGTAAAAAGTTACAGCCGTACATCTACAGGTGCCAGTAAAAAAGCCCACGTCATTCTGTTTTTCTCGTACGTTCAAAGATCTGTCCGATTTCGAGCTGTTTTTTGAGCCGACTTCAAACCATTTTAGAGGCAAGTTTGAGCCGTTTTAGAGTCAAATCCGAGCTGTTTCAGAGCCGAACCCGAGCAATTTTAAAACCAAATCAAGTCGTTTTGAGCTGATTCAAGCTGTTTTGAGCCCAATCAAGCTGTGTTGAGTCAGGGCAAACCGTTTTGAGCTAGGCCAAGCTGTTTTGAGCCGAGTCAAGCCGTTTGAGCCAAGTCGAGCCCACGTACACCTTTGGTAGATTGCATGATGATTTTTCAAAACTTGTTTTACAAGTTGGGCATGTGCGATATCCCTGCCCAACTTGGAGGGTGTTGAATATGATATTTTTATTATTTTAATTTATTATTTAATTAATTATTTATTTAGTTAGTTAGTATTATGTAATTAAGATTTTATAAGAATAATAATCTCATATTATTAGAATTCTAGTAAAATTAGAATTTTTTCATCAGTAGATTAAAAATTCTATAAATATTCAAGTGTAACAAACTAAATGGTGAAAAATAAAATTATTTATTTGTTCTTCAAAAATCAATAAGTACATTAACAGTAAAAGAAAATACTATAAGAAAACTATCTTGGTACTCTCTAATAGACTATATAGGAAATATTTCTATTCTCCAACACTTTCTCTCATTCTGAACTTTCATGACTTGTTATAAATAAACTAAAAAGTAAACAAAAAGTTTAGTCGAAAGTAAAAACTTGTGATGCGTGGAAATTTACCAACTAGGAACAAATTGATGGGTTATATGAGTCATCCCTCTAAATGGGCTAAACCCACAACTTTTTTTCGACAAACAAAGACTTGAACAACATCCTCATACCTTGGCAATAATTTTTTTACCAATTTTGATAGGCAAACGACTAAAAATTCTTTCTCTCTCTATCAAATAAGACAAGAAGCCTTTTCTCCCATTCAGCAACAAGCTCTAACAGCTCAAAACTTTTGTAAGACACTAGTTTCAGTCCCCAAGTAAAGCTCTAAGGTTCCAACAAATTTTTTTTTCAGTGGGACAACTTGCTTCTGCTCTTGCTCCCCCTAGAAAAGATCTCAAGTTCAGAACAAATGCTTGTGAGACAACTAATCCTTAGTGTCTTTAGGCAGCTATATCCAATTGTCATCTTTGCCTTCATTATGAGGTGGTTTGAAATCTTTGTTCTAGGTTTTAGATCCCTTCGCTAGGATCCTCTGGAGACATTTGAGTTTTTTGGCTTCTTTGGTGGTTAAGGCTCTCATGGGTGTTTTAACAGTGTCTTTTTTTTATTTTGTTACAAAGGGAATGTGGTGCTATTTTGTATTGATTTTTTTTTTCTTCCTTTTTTTTTTTCTTTTTGGAGGGCTTTTGAACTTTTTTCTCTCATGGGTGTTTTAACAGTGTCTTTTTTATTTTGTTACAAAGGGAATATGCGGCTATTTTGTATTGAATTTTTTTTTCCTCTTTTTGTTTCTTCTTGGAGGGCTTTTGAGAATACCTTATTTACTACTATGGTGTCTAGATTAACTACATAGGAAAAAGACTATACAAAAAAATCTACTATTCTCTAATAGACTACAAGAAATAGTCATATTTTTCAGACAATAAAGATTAATGGTGCTTACTTCACTCATCCCTATTTCAGGAGCCAATTCACAAATTGAAACAAGGATAGAGCTTCCATATGCTTTGCATTTTGCTTTTGTCCATCTTTCTTGATAATATGATGCTATTTTTTCATTGCCTGAATTGTTCCCAAAATTTTCAGATTGCTCAAGCTTGCAAGCCTGTAGTTCAACGAGCTGGGTTCTGGGGATCAGTTGGCACACTTGCTCGTGGTTATGAGATTGTTATGGGCCTTCTCTTGTTCACCCCAGTGGCATTCCTTGCCTGGTTTCCTTTTGTCTCAGAATTCCAGACTCGTATGCTGTTCAACCAAGCGTTCAGTAGAGGTCTGCAGATTTCTCGTATTCTTGGTGGGCAACGAAAGGATCGTTCTTCCCGCAACAAGGAGTGAGACCTTAATGGTAGCTACTATTGTCTTCCATGTAGATTCATCAATTTCCCTGATACAGTTGCACCAGGGGGCACTCAGGTCTGTTAAAAATAGTGTCCATATCTATTTGTATGCCCGTTGTTGTTTGTGTTAGATGAGGGCTGCAGTTTTGGGAACTGGAAATTAGTGGAAATGTAGCCTACCCTAATCATCTTACTACCATTTTCCTGACAGAATAGATTATCAGTCAGTAACGAGAGTGGCATCATGCTCGCCTATGTACTATAAATATATAAAGCATATAATTTTATCTAATATCAAAATAGTAGAAGAAAGATCATATATAATAAATATATAAAGCATATAAATATATTATAATAAAATAACATTATATTAGGAATTCACTTTCATGTGGATAAACACTAATATAGAACTCTTGACAAGTTCATTTTAAAAGACATTCCCCTGCATCATGTCTACTTTCATTCATTCTCTGTCTCGTATCAACCGGTTTGATATAAGGCCAGTATGGTATTTGGACAGAATAGAATTTTCATTTTTAATGACTATATATAATCCAGTAAATGAATCTTATGATTTTATTTTAATCAGAAGTATGTTAAACACTATTTATATATTATTATTTACATGTATATAATAATTATCTATAAATTTTTAACTAAAATAATAACATATATAAAATTTTTTTATTTAATTTTTTTTAAATATAAAAATAAATTTTAACTTTTAGTTGAATATAAATATGCATATATATATAAATAGTTAGAATTATATATTATATAAATTCCTTATTACCTATTTTTCACAATTCATTTTACAACAAAAAAATAAGGAATGATAAATTTTTTGTTTTTATTAGAAACTCTTACTTTTATAAAATTTTATTTATATAAAATGTTTTTTTATATAATTATAAAAAACTTTTTCTTTTAATTTTAAATATATATATAATTACAGTTTGAAAATTTTATAGAAATAAAAAAAAAATGAATTTTCACTTGCAAAATTACAATAATTTTTACAAATATCCATATATATATATAGAGTTGTCACACATAAAATAACTAATTTTGTTCCAAAACCATTTCGGTATATAAAATATCACTTTCAAATCCTAACCCTATTCGAATAAAAAGACAATCTTCATGTTTCAAACGAAATCAAACTCTGACAAGAAAAGGCAGACTGAGATCTTGATCACTTTAAATCAAGTTCCTCATATATGGCAGAGACGCACAATTAATTTCGAATTTTCAAACCCTTTCACTTCGATATATCTCGACTCTTTCATAATCACCGTAATACAACACTTCTGTTCTCCAATGTCGCTACTAGGTATGTATACGCTCTCTCCTTTCACAAATCTCCGACGATCCATTCTTGGTTATCTATTTCGGCGATTTTAGTTTATATTATTCGAATCTTCAGGTCAGCGTAGACCGCTGTTGGATGGCACGATACTGCTGCTGGAAGACGAGAGCGAGTATAGTGGAGACGGCGAGAAGGGAACGCCAGCGGTGATTTATGTACTGGGAATGTTGATGAGCTTGGCGTTGATAGGAATGAGTACGTTTGCACTGGTATTTTGGGTGCAGGAATCGAGGATGAGAGGGCTTCAGCTATGGACGAAGCTCTGGTTCGCTGCTTCTTCTACTGTTTTTCTTCTCTCCGTAGTTCAACTAGGTCTGCTGGTTTTGGAATTCCACTTGTGCAAGAAGATTATGGAGTGTAAGGAGGTTGCAGAGGATGAGGAAGATTTAGAGGCTAGTTACCCCACATACGAGGTCGTTCAAAGTTAGATACAAATGCATGTAATATGACATTGCTTCTGAAGTAGATTAATTAATATTGCGTGTATTAAATTAATTACAAAAATAAATTTTGGTGACTTAGTGTCATAAGTATCACATTTACTTAACATATATATATGTATATGTGAAAAAACAATGTCTCCTATTAATTAAATCGCTAAATCTTATGACATATATATGTATATATATGTCATAAGATTTAGCGATTTAATTAATAGGAGACATTGTTTTTTCACATATACATACATACATATACATAAGTGCCTGCAAAAGAAAGGGAAACAAAAGGAGATGATTGTCTTTCACATATACACACACACATATAAATATATATATATATAAAAGTACCTGTAAAAGAAAGGAAGCATAAACAGAATCAACGAACTTAAATTGTTAAACATGGACCAACAAATTTGATGGGTCAAAATGAAGAAACACTATGAGCCATACCCAAACCCACCATTGTAGCCACCAAAATCTCAACACCCGTGTCTCCCATCTCTCCGCCTTCCTCTATAAAACCCTAAACCCACCATGTTTTTGCAGCAGTATAAAACTCTTTCAACTTATATATATCGATCCCCACATATCTTGTCTCCCTTTCTCTTGGTAACAGTCGTTTAGGGTCGACCCAAAACCAGAAAAAAAGAAAATTTAAACGTGGTTGATTTCGGCCTTTTTTAGCGGTTGTTACATAGAGAGGAAGTTTTTCAGTAAAACAATCATCATGGGTTTTCTCCACAAGCTTTGGGACGAAACGCTTGCCGGGCCTGCACCGGAGACGGGTCTCGGCAGACTCAGGAAATATGATTCGTTCTCCGCCACACGATCACCTCCCGTTGTCACCGATCATGATCAGGTGGTGATAACGAGGAGTATTACCATTTTAAAGGGCACAAACAGGCCTGGTTTTAGGAACTTGTCGGTGGATCCGGGCTCTCTCCCGGACTCGCCGATCGGCTCTAGTAATCCTGTCACGCCTTTGACGCGTAAGCTTTTCTTTGTCAATTTGTGCATGTCGTAAAATATATTCATACATCAATTACAACACAATAAAAAAAATAACTTATAGAGAGAGAACTCCGACTCAAATCATAATCTGAGATTGATCATGGGGAAAACTGAACGAATGACGGTTCTCTCGAAATAAAGCTTCTTGGTTTCTCTGAATGTTTCTTTGTTAAGTTTTAGTTTTACCTTGCTTATTATACATGTGTGTGTATATTAAGTGGAGGGGTATGTTTCTAATACGCCGTGTTGCATGGTGGTGCATGGCAGCGGGGACACCACGTGGGGATTTTAGGAAATTCACGAAGACAAAAATATCAGCCGATGCTGAATCTGGAAGTCTGACTCCGAGCGCTTATGATTGGTTCTCGTTTTTGTGTTTTTCTTTTTTCAAATTTACATATGCCCTCGGCCTTGCCCTCTGGCTACAACCAACCTGTTTTTATCATTCACTAAATTATGATTTTCAGGTTTTTAATCCGATTTAGTTTTAAATATATAGAATTTAATTCAATTCGATCCGAATATAATTTATTTAAATTGACTATTTATCAATTTAATTTATTTTTTATCGATCAGTTTTTTTGTGAAATTTGATTCTGATTTCATTTCAATTATATATATAATACCAAATTAAGAATATATTTTATATATTTTCTACAGGAAGACAAACCCTTTAATGTTTTAGTCAGTCCCAGAGAGGCAAGGAAGAGAAAAACTCATATATATATATATATATATGTGTGTGTGTGTGTGTGTGTATTGTTATATATACTTTATACAAATAAAAGTTTTCTATTATGGCATCTCAATGCGCTTAACTCGAGTCTGTGCTATGTTACAGGATTATGATAAGCGCATTGGATCGTTGAGAGAGTAATTGATTTTTGCTGGAAGAAAAATCAGCAAACTAACGATATATATATATATATATATATATACGTATATAGACGAAAGCTTTGTACATAAAGATATCAGCTTTTTGTGGGAATTTCATGATATATATCTTACGAATATATATGTGCATGGCGCATATATAAGATATATATAGATGTGATGAACTGACCTTGTTAATTACAATAAGACTGGTTCAGATGAAGATGATAAAAGGAGAAAGAACTAGATTTGCTTCTTTGGAGTTTTCGATGGAGGAACAAGTAGGAGATCAGCCGGCTGTCCCGGACTGACCAAGTAGGATTGTACATATATGTTTTCCACGGGATTTTCTTTCTCTTTTTCTTTTTCTTTTTCTTTTTCTTTTTTCCCCTTTCTTTTCCCAAATATTGTACATATGATGATTTTCTGTTCTGGGTTTGTTTTAATTTTGCTCTGTTTTACTTTCTGTAAGTATAGGTTGTGTATATTTCAATCCTCTTTCAATGAAACTCGTTTGGAGCCTGCAATTCATGTCTTTATTGGCACATCTTGTTAGTTACCATAGTAGCAACTACATATAATTTTGTCCCATATAATCTTCTATATCCTTAGGAGCTGCCGGAGCTTCTAGTTCATATTCTTGAGCTGTATAGTAACTATCGAGTTTTCGTATTCCTTTCTCTTCAAAACGAAAAAGAAGATGCTAAAACCTTATCAGAATTTTCATTGGTCCTATTCCAGAATTTTCTTCATACAGAAATCACTACATAGAGCTGGTTCTTTCATGGAAGCTGCCATAATAGTAGTAATCTAGATTATATGGAGGAACTGAAAATTAAATATGTAAATCAACAGGGATAAAGAATACAATTGATGTTCATGCATTCTCAAATCCGGGGGAGCAAGAGTCTACCTGTAGCTGCAAGACCTTTTGATTTTCAGCATAATATAGTATTGAACAATATCATTTAGTTAGACTTGCTGTTGGAAATTGGGACTTTGATGATGCTTCTTTTATGTTTTAGCAGATTGATACCCTAAACTCAAGGACTACAAAACAGCAGAACTCTTCGCAGAAGCATGTAGCGAAACAACTTGAAGTATTTGGCAAACGCATTCGTTGTTTTCAAAGAAAACTTTTCTGGTAAATGTATAGAATTAACAGAGGGAGGATCTGGGACGTAATCATTCATCTTCCATGATCCATCATCCATCTGAACCATATTGTTGTTCCTTTCATTACACCACCACTCAGCAGGAACTCCATATTCATCCTTCAAACCATCCAAAATTCTGTTTACCAGTGAAATATCATGATCCACTACCAGCATAAATTCCCCATTCTCTTGCCAGCCTGCAATTCCATGGAGGTAAACATCCAAAACATGCACAGGGATATCTGGCTTCAGATAATGTGACTTGGTGGTGTTGATCTTTCAATCTTCTCCCAGATCTACATATCCCCATTCTAGAGGTGGATATGAAGGAACATTATCCAGCATATCCGTTACGCGTAGGATATGAAGATTATCGAGTCCGGAAAACATCTTTTTTAGACCTGCATCACCAATGCGAGGACTAGCAAATGCAAGAGCAGTAACCATACAAGTCCCCCCCACCGGCTTAGTATTGTATCCATTAGCAACAATGTCAATTGCTGTTAGAGTTGCAAGTGATGCTCCCAGACTAATACCACTGACGGATATGCTAATTTCCTCATCTTTATATTTTTCCATCTGTTTCTTAACCTCTTCCAGAATCTAGATGTCAAACCCAGAAAACAGAGTCACAATAATCTAGTATATGGACGTCAGACTCTAATTCACATATGTGAAACAATTAATTATTCCTAATTCTTCCAAAACTAAGCTGATGAAATTTCGAAGTTCATAGTTTACAAATTAGCAGCTTCAAACTGAAAGCAAAAATTAATTCCAAAGGCTAAGAGACCTCAGCTTTCTAAATAATTAACCTTATGAGAATACATCGAATTTGAGCCTTTTACCAAATTCGTCAGTTAAATTTTGGTGAATATAAACCTCAACAGGCAACAGTTTTCAAGCATGGTGATACAGATTTCATAGTCCAAAATGGGAAAGATAGTTTAAGGAAAACAGGACAGTGAATATTTACCTGATCTCTAGCACTGATCTTACTGAAAGGGGTGTCTTCGCTGCTTGCTGTGTAGATAGAGTAAAACCCAGAGTGAACTTTGGGGTTATCGCCTTTCCCAAGTAGATCCTTGGCTGCAACAAGATCACTCTCCACGTCTTTTTCCCACTCTGACTGAGTCATGGTTCCTCTCCAACAAACCAAAATATCTCTCCTTCCTAACACATTCTTCCCCTCATCTGTAGTCACAGCCACATATCCCATCCAGACAGACTTCCTGTCTTCTTTGGTTTCTTCAAGTGCATAAAAGAAGCTGGTGACAACATACTTGTATGGATTGCCATTTTGGAGCCAGAGATTGGTGAAGAAATACTCTGGTGGGTAAAGACTATACCCATAACCTTTGGATGCTTTTCTATAATTGAAAGCATACTCAGCAGCTGCTACCCTTTCACCATAGTGGATAAGATAACGGCGAAGATCAAGGTTGAGTGGGCTTAGCAGGCCTTTCCAGTTATTCTCCCCGCTCAAATCTTTCCAATTTTTAGCTATGGTACCCATCATCAAAATTTTTTTAGCTGCAAACAGGATTCAATACATATATTGTTAATATACTGAGCCTGAATAATACAAAGATGCAGATCCCGCAGAATTTCATTAATCGACAAACTGTAAGATTCTCTTCCTTATTTTTTGGAATGAAACAATATTGAAAAATTAACTGGAAAAGAAGCCATTTGTGAGCATTTAAGCTAAGGTTTTGGACTTTTGAGAGTTCAGAGGAGATCTCAGCGAAAACATACCGGAAAGTGTGTTTTCAACGCCTTTTACACTTGAGTCTGAGCAAGTACTGAATTGCGAGTGATTGACGGAATAACTAACTGTCGATTGCCAAAGATTGCAACGTTTCGGAGAGAGTAGATGGAGAATCCCGATTTTTGAAGGGGAAGAGAGAGCCTGGAAGTGTGATTTTCAAAGTCAAAACTACAAAAACAGAGAGAGAAATTATTTATGAATAATTAAATGCCAATAAATTATTTCCAACGATTTAACTTTTTGAAATTAAATGCCAATAAATAATTGTAAGCTAAAAAGACAAAATATCACCACAGCGGCTGCTTAAATTCGTAATGTTAGATAAAGAAAGTTCTAAATTTAAAATTCTACTGTTTCTTTATTTTATTAATTTATTTATGAACTAATTAGCAAAAACAAAATCACTACCACATCTGACTAAATGCTTAAATTTATAATGCTCAGTCTGAAAGTTCTAAATTCAAAATTCTAATGTATCTTTGTTGCATTAACATAATTAGCAAAGACAAAATCACCACCACATCTGACTAAATGCTTAAATTTGTAATGCTTCATCTGAAGATTTCAAATTCAAAATTCTCTTATATATTTATTTTATTAGTTTATTCATGAAACTGCATCGTCGGAATTAACAAAGACAAAATCACCACCAATGCGGTTAAATGTTTAAATTTTAAGGTTCTAAATTCAAAATTCTCCTGTATTTTTATCTCATTAATTTATTTATGAAACTACATCGACCGAATTAGCAAATTATCATATCATTTACATAAAAAAAAATTTCTGCTTTATTTAACTCATTACTGTTGTAAATAAACTATCACATTTTTAAAAAAATAATAATATTTTACAGCGACTAATTTTTTTTAGTTAAAATATTTATAACAGTATAACTGATAACTTAACTTTCTACTATATTAATAAAATTATAATAATTAAATTAAAATAAATCTCATTGTTTTTAAATTAAATTTGAACTAACCTTTTCTTTAATTAAATAAACTAGCACAAAGCATCCACATGCCATTAATCTGTAGAATTATTGACTGCTGGTAGTGTTGGGAGGATCTGGGATATACTCCTCCAGCTTCCAGAACCCATTATCCATTTGAACCATATTATTGTTCTTATCGTTGGCCCACCATGCAACAGGAACTCCATATTCATCCTTCAAAGCATCCTGAGCTTTGTTGACAAGTGAAATATCTCGATCAACTGCCAGCTTAAATTTCCCATCTTCTTGCATCCCTGCAATTCCATGGAGATAAACCTCTATCTCATGTGAATTCACTTCTGGCTTCAAGTAAATTGACCTGGTACTATCAATCTTCAACTCTTCTCCCAGATCTACATACTGCCATTCTTTAGGTGGATAATCCGGAACGTCATCTGGGATATTACTTATTCGTAATATATGAAGATGATTGAGTCGAGATAAAACTTTTTTCAGACCTGCATCTCCTATACGAGGACTAGCAAATGCAAATGCGGTTACCATACAAGCCTCCCCTGTCGGCTTAATATTACATCCATTGGCAACTATATCTATAGCTGTCAATGTTGCAAGTGAAGCCCCTAGACTATGGCCTGTCACACTTATGCTGATTTCTTCGTCTCTATATTTCTTCACTAGTTTCTTAATCTCATTTAAAACCTAGGTAAGCATTAAAAAAGGGGAAGAAAAGTGTTAGATTTAGTTTCAATTACATTCTTTTAGTAAAATTTCATTTATTAGATAACAAATATACATCAATCATAACATAATTTTCTAATGAAAATGCACGGAAAGACACAAATCAATTCTAAATTAGGAAAACAAAGTATATATTACCTGATCTCTAGCGCTGGTCTGACTGAAAACAGAGAGTGGACTGCTTGATGTGTAAATAGAATGAAAGCCAGAATGAACCCGAGTGTTATCGAGCTTTCCAAACAGATCCTGAGCTGGGATTAGATTCGACTGAATATCTAGATCCCATTCAATTTGACTCATGGTTCCTCTCCAAGAAATCATAATATCTCTTCGTCCCAATGCGAGTTTTCCTTCATCGGTGGTGACAGCCACGATGCCCATCCAAACAGAGACTTTATCTGTCAAAGCATAAACAAAGCTGGTAACTGTGTACTTATATGGATTGCCGTTTTGGAGACAAAGCTTAGTGAAAAACTGATTTGGTGGATAAAGGCAATGTCCATAAGCTTTAGATGCTTTCTTTTTGTTGAAGGCGCTTTCACAAGCTCCAGCTCTTTCACCATAATGGATCAGATAAAGGCGGAGATTAAAGTTGATTGGGTTCAGCAGACCATCCCAGTTGTTTTCACCGCTCAGCTCTCTCCAGTTTTGTGCGATGCTATCCATGGCGGGTAGGTAGTCTCTTTAGGTGAACCAGGTTCAGATAATCTCTACAGAACTGATCCAACTTCCAGCTTTATCTGAGACAATTTACATTGAAAAAACAATAATTCGTTTATGTCAAACATAAACTATACCACATAAAAATATATCAATATGGATTAGAATTATTGCTGAAGTTGATGCAATTAATCATTCTGTCGAATCAAAGATGGTATATTCAACAGATAATTGTCAACCATTTAGGTAGAAGTAAGGTACAAGATCCTAAAGACTACATTATAATAGGTCATATTCATTCGGTTACTAAAACAGATGGTAGTAGGTATGCAGCTTGAAGATACAATAAAATATGAAAGAGGCTCCCCAAAAAGAATGCAAGGTTCAAGATTCTAAAATAAACAATTAGTACTAATAAAACGAACCTGAAAGAGGTCTATAATGAGGATAAGATAAAGGGAAGGAACAATAGTATTTCATTACTACAAATATAAATTATTGAAAAAAAAAATATAAGACATGTATTTAAATATTTTTCTTCGACTCTATAATATTATATTATTTATTTGATATAAATAGTTAAAAGAAATTTTATAAAAAAAAAAATAAAATTATGGGAGTGTGACTTAAACTATTGATTGGGCGGCACAGCGAGTTATGGTTCAGACCGAGAAATGAAATGAAATGGACCGAGCAATTTAGACAATCTCATCATACCAAAATAATTTTGGTATGGTTTCGATTCACACAACAAGAGATCAATTTATACTAAAATATAATTTTATTTTAATTTAGTAAATAATAAAAAACTCAATCCATTTATTTTTTGACCAGTTGATACTGAAACTAATGTATTTAATTTTATTCACATCTATACAAGAGGATTTATATTAGGCACTTACTTTTTTTTTTCTTTAAGAAATATTATGTGTATTATTAGGATAGGAGATAGTTATGGAATCTAAATTTAAACTACAAATTAATGAATTGAAAATTGAGATTTGTAACTTTATTTAACAAGATTAAAAATACTTCACTACACTCAAATATTATGGTTATACATAGATTATGTAAATATAAACTACTTAAAACAAAATAATTTTGAAATTTTGTATTAGTATTTCAAAATAATAAAATGAGATTTGCTTTTAAAAAATCATGTAAATACGTATGATAAATTTTACATGAATATAATTTTTTCAAAAATAATCAAATTATTTATACTATCCTTAAAATTATAACTTATAACTTTTAAGTGACGGCCTAAATCGAAATCAAAATCGGAGTTAGGTGATTCATTATCTCTTATCATGATTCATCTACAATGATAGTACAGAAGCTCATATAATCTGAATTGTTTTATCACTAGATTAAAACATAAGATTCTAAAAAATGCTAATAAAATATTAAACTCAATATATTTTATTGTAGATTAAGAGCATTTAATTTAAATTACATGATATTTTCAGTAATAAGTTAATAATTGAAGTTGGAATTTAATCTGTTGACCTGATCTAAGAAAATACTTTTAAATAAAACTGCAGTACTAATTTATCATCTTCACCAACCCGGGAAAAAAGGAAAGCGGTAATTGCAGTAATTAAATGCAACATAAATAGCAATATATGGGGTTGCTATTGGACGGCTATGGATTGGGTATAAAATATGAATGATTTATATTTTCTAAACTGTTCTTATTCAATTAAATCCTTCAGAATTCATCTCCGTCAAAAAATAAAATAAAATAAAATCCTTTAGAATTCATCAATCATGAAACTCTAGCTCGGAAAAAGCTCAGTTTAAACATACAAAATGCTTTAATGGAAGACGACTGGGAAGGATTGTCGACATACCTAAGATCAGGTAAGGAAGCTGCTCAGTAATTTTCACTCGGAGCTCGAACTGATCCGAGTATCTTCCTGATTTGGTAATCTGAGGAGAATGCCAAATCAGGCATCTGATGAGAAGGATCGAAGAGAGTGCCTTACTGCTTAGCTCTTGAAGGCAAGTATTCCGTAGTCTGGAGAGATGATACTCGTATTTGTCTCCCCTTTTTCTTTTGGAAGTAAAAGGGAGTGTTCTTATTTGTCAGATAGAATATGCAGGGGAGAGGCGTTTAGAGAGAGACAAGCATGGGCTGCTGCTGCGAAGTTCGGGTTTCCGATTCTGAATTCTGGAAAAGGGAAACGGAGGAAGATGATGGAGGAATAAAAGGTATATGAGGAAGGAGAGGATGATGGATGATCCCTTTTCGGAAATGGGAAAAATCAGATTTTGAATGCTGGGAAAACTTTAAATAATTGTTGTTTAGGCCCTACATATCTTATGTATTTCCACTTAAGTACTGTAAAAATATGAAAATTTCACGTGTACCCCTAAATTAATATTCTTCTCCGGCCTCTCTTAATTATAAGGTGCCAAGTAAATGAGTTTTGATCCAACATATAAATATATAATATGTTGAATAAGTGGTCAAATAGCAATAATATATATACAGACCATTTTACATTTAAGATGCACTCATCTTTTAATCTTGTAATACTACTCTCTTTTCACATTAGTAGTTGTTGAAAAGTTTGACTATTACTCAATGAAATAGTAAATATATGTTATATTGTATGTATATACATATATATAAAACAAAACTAATAATATAAATTGGTAGAAATTGAGGACATGATAATTGTTGGATGGGAATTTTGGCACAATGAGAATTAATACAAACATATTATATTTTGGATATTGGAAATGGCATACATGTTATATACACACACATATATATATATATCTCCATATTGAATTTGCACCTAATAAGAAAGTCAATACACAAACCCCAAATGGTCCTACCCAAATATGAAATATATCTCCTTGCGATACATATTGGTCCATCCTGACAAATAAAGGGTGCATGTGATCAAAGAATTTATAATCCTTTTTTCTTTTTTTTTTGCTTGTATTTTTATGTAGAAAATTTTATTTATTGATGAGCCATTTTTGTTTTGCACCATACAATTATATATACAACGGGAGAATGGAAAAATATATATAATAAAATTTTAAATGAGAAAATATATATAATATGTATTTGTAAGAATGATTGTTTTAACGTTCATATATATACATATATATATATATATATGTGTGTGTGTGTGTGTGTATGTATATGATAAAATTGGTAGATTAGTCAAAGCTTGCGTATGAAAGGGAAAAAAAAGAAAGACTAATACAAATCATTTAAAATTAGCCGATTCAATGTCATGTATTTATATATAAATGATGATACATCTATATAATATATTTTTATAAATATATAATTTTTTTTCATAAAAAATATACATTCTTGAACGTACGAAATGTTTTTAGACGAAGACGATGATTATTATTATTATTAATATTAATTAGTATTGTTTTCATTATATTTGACTGCAAGTTGGCAGGAAATGATTCAAAAAAAAAAAACAAAAAAAGAAAAGCAAGTAATTGGATCGGATGGACGTGGACACGACAAGTGTCAAAGGATAAGTGGACAGAACCTGATTGACAACCCGGGATTGATGAACACTTGAGAGGGCAATATGGTAAATAGACTCATCTTTTTTAAAAATAATAATTATTAATTATTAGCTATTATATATACATTTAAATAAACAGCTTGAACTGCACGATATGTCCAAATATTTCTCTTCAACTTCCAAAACTTTTCTTAAAGAACCGTTAAAATTTAAAGATCTTCTTAACAGGTTCTAATTCTACGGGCAGAAAATTGACGTCACCTTGTTCTGAAACGAAATTACCGAATTGCCCTTTAATATTTATAAATGATATTAATTTCATTGTAATTTTTTAGAATATAAATTTTGAAATTAACAAAGACGAAATATAATATGTCTAGAAATAGGGTGTTGATTTATTTATTTAAATATTTTATTTTAAATAAATTATCAAATTATGAAACTTTGGTATTTACTTTAATTTTGGTATCTTTATAGCGTTATTCGTTGATTTTAATTAATTAAATTAATAAAGTATTTAAGGAGACTTTATTATTTTAATTTTTTATTAAAAAATAAATGAAAAATATAAAAATCAAGTTATTATGAAAAAATATATTAAACACTTAATTATATAAATATAAATTCCGAAAATTAAAAATATTTAATAAATTTAAAGTAATTATTCATTAATATAATTAATTAATCAAAATATTTTTTTGAATTATTTTTAAATTATTTAAACGTGATTTTATTATTTTAAACTTAGAAAGAGGCCCATTTTGGTAATTCTACAAGCTGCGGAGTGTCTTTTTCATTCTTTCCCATTCTAGTTTAAACCCACTAATTATCCGCTTCAGCAAATTACAAACAAAAAGTTTGTTTGAAGCACAAACCCACAGTCTCTCTCTCTCTCCTCTCTCTCTCTCTCTCTCTCTCTCTTCTCGTCTCTTTCACTTTCTCTCTCTACTGTATCGCAGAGACAGAGAGAGATGAGTAGTGTGGAGAGAGAAAGCAAAACCCACCAAGGAAAAAGAAAGATACATTTGAGAAATGAGTAAAGCAAAAACCATCTTGTCATTTTTAGGGTTTTCTTAACACTCAAAAATTCAAAAAAGAAACCCCCTATAAAGCTAAATCTCCTATATAGAGCCAGAAAAAGAAAAGAAGCAAACAGTGGTTTTAACAAAAGAGAAGAGAGAACTACTCTGAATGCTATCTTTGTACCTATTTGAACCCCAAACCCCCAAGCTAGAGACTCCGATTCATCAAAAACCCACCAAGATCTCACTGACTTCTCCTCTCAGGTACGCTCCGATTTCACTGATCCAGCTGGCATTTCTCTTAATTTATCGACTTCTTTTATTGGTTTACATGCAATATGCTTCCTCATTGTGACTTCGCCTATGCGTTTATCGAAATGGTTTTTTCTTGGTTTGGCATTTGAATTTGGATTTATGGGTATGTAGGGAAATGTGTAGCATCTTGTTTTGGGCGTGGTTTTGTTGGGAGGAATCAGATCTGGGAAATCTCTGATTTCTATGAATGAAGTGTGGGTTTCTATTTTGGTGCAACCTTTTTGTTTTCCGGTCAACTTTGTTTCACAGCTTGAGGGTTTTGAAGTGAGATCCATTTTGTATCTCTGATGTTCATAATTAGTGTTTTAGTTGCAGGACATCTACTTAATTATATTCACTTACCTTACTTGTCATCATTAATCTCATTTGGATTTGAAACGTGAATCATTATTCAGTATTTGTGGTTTGATCTTCACAAAAACATCTTTTTGACATACTCTTGTTCTACATAGCTTGAGTGTAAAACTGTTGTTTAGGTTTTCAGGTGATATACTTCTTAGTGACTTCCTTCTCTGTAGAAATGCTAATTCACAAGTGTCTTTTTTCTTCTTGCCTCGAATGTGCATTGTGGATTTGCAGGTTTTTAGTTGAAGTTGTGGTGGTTTTAGGATTGGATTAGTTAAGAAGCAAGGATCTGGGCTGTTTTCAGCTGAGTGGTACATTGTGTATATGAAGAGACTTGAGAAGAAATAGCATTGGCAATAGGGGAAAATGAAATCTGAGACACCTCTTGACTATGCTGTGTTCCAACTGTCACCAAAGCGCTCAAGGTGACTACATTATTTAGTAGCTTTTTTCTTTTAAATATTCTGCTATCTTTACCTTCTCAATGTCTATTCTCTTTCCATCTGGGGGCAGATGTGAGCTAGTTGTATCGCATGATGGAAATACAGAAAAGCTAGCTTCGGGACTCGTAAAGCCATTTGTTAGTCATTTGAAGGTTGCAGAAGAACAGGTTGCACAGGCAGTTGAGTCCATTAGATTAGAGGTCGAAAAACGTAAAAATGCAGAGTCTTGGTTCACAAAAGGAACGCTTGAGAGGTTAGTTACATTTACCAATGAAACAGTTTTGCCTTCTATAAGACTGGGTTTGCCTAGCTTCTTGATGATATGATTGTTTCTGATGGTTTTCAGGTTTGTGCGGTTTGTTAGTACGCCGGAGGTGTTGGAATTGGTGAATACATTTGATGCAGAGATGTCTCAGTTGGAAGCAGCTCGGAGAATATATTCCCAGGTTGTAGCTGTCATTTCATTTCTTAGGAGAAGATTAAGAAGCAAAACACTAATTCGGGAAGTTTTCTATTGCAGGGGGCTGGGGATCAGCATTTTGGTGCATTAGGTACGTATGCTTTTCTTCCTGTCTAGATTTCTCTATATATCTCCTTAATCCTGGATTAATCTGACCAAAGCAAAGCATGAGCGTTTATCTCTTCGAATAGTCTTCCCCCTCTCCTCCTCCTCCTCCCCCCCCCCCCCCAAATAATCATATATTTGATTTGACTTCTTGTCAATCTGTGGTTGATGGTGGGAAATATATATTTGTCAAACAAAATTTTATTGTTTCAATTGTCTCCATCTAAGCTATAGCCTATAGCATAGGGGGAATGTTTTTAGTATTATAATTTGTGATTAACCGATCTCATGGTTATTACTATTCTATCAACAGATGCATCTCCACTTGGTGATTGTTGTTCTTAACATGATATATTTAAGGTGTCTCACATTTAGTTTTAAAGGAAGACTTGAATCTAGTCAGTTACATGTCAATCTTAAGTAGTACATTTTATAAACAATATATATTTACACACACACACACACATACATATATATGTATGTATATGCAGCTATTTCGAATCTAATATGCAGGTTGATATCTAGCAACATAGGAATAAGTTTAAATTTAAAGAAACAAATAGAATTGAGTTATTATGTTTGCTTTCTGAATAATGAATAATGGACCTTAAATATTATCAAGAACATAAACTTTCGAATTCTCTTCTTTAATGGAGGCTGGCTGGAGGCCAATTTTAGACTAGATAGCTTGGCTAAGAGGGTTGTAGTTTTATTGAATCGCTGGTTCTTGTGTAAGGTGATTTGGAGACTCCTAGTCACTTTTTTGTTGCCTTTGGACTGGACATCCTTGGAAGACAGCACTTTCTTTGTTGGCATGACGTTGGTTGTTTTCTTGTTCAGTGTTGGATGAGATTAGAGCTTCAGCAAAGGTCGAGAAGGGAAATGCTAGGCTAGGCTCTTGTACCTTATTCCATTTTTTGGTTCACGTGGAAAGAGAGACACGATAGAGTTTTTAAAAGGCCTGAAAGCTCTCTTCATGTGTAGAGGTTTCTAGTTGTATTATTCTTAGATTTTAGGGCATACTCACTAATATTGCAGAGCTTGTGAGCCTTATAAATTTTCTTTTTGTACGTAGCCTTCATGTAAGGGCGGCACTTCATTGGTGCCTTGTAGATGCATTCTCTTGTCTATGAAAAAACATAAACTCCTGATTGCCATGAAAAGAAACTACTTGTGTACCATTACAGTGACTTATGGTTGAAGTTATACGTTCATGCAAATTGTATGTCTAAAGGCATAATGGATATGGACGTTAGGTTGGGTTGTGGCTCATATTCAGAGAGGTTATTTCTCTATAACTTTTTTTACTTGTTAGAATATGTAAAATTGATTAGTAATGGCATTTCCTATCTGTTTCAACAGAAAAATATTTATCATTTTCATAAGATAGGTCGGATACTTTAGATAATTGTCTTGTATTGTATGTTGTTGTCATCTTGTCAACCTTCTTTGCCAGTGAGGCTGGTTCTGATGTTTATGTATGACTCTTTTCATTACTTTCAAGTGTATATACATCGGAGTTTTTACTGTATACATGGTTGATTTATGTAATACATTTGCATATACATTATATTTGTGGAAAATTGATGTTGGAAAATGGGAGGAACTCTTGTTCTTTCATTCATTTATCAGTTTTTTTCATCAATTTGTCTTTTGTATACTTCTTTGCAGGCTTACCTTGTTTAGGTTTACTTAGTCTTGTTGACTTATGTCACTTCATCTGTCACGCAGATTATTAGGAAAGAGATGAAAGGACAAACAAATAGTCAGATGATTTATGATTTTTTAGCCTCAGTTTTTTTTTTTTCTTCAGACCCGTGGTTTTAATTGAAACAATGGACCTAATGCTAATGCATATTGGACTATCTTTTACTTTGATTAACAATATAGGTAGGATGAGCCTGGATTGTAGTTGGTTTAATGAGGAAAGGACTGTGCCTTAGATGAAGTTTTGGTTATGGTTGGAGTAGCACATATATATATTGGTTGTTAGATAGTTAATCATGGACTTACCCATGTAACTTGTGATTTGGACGACTATAGATAGATTTAGAAAGTTAAGAATAGATATGTCTTTGGTATACACGATTGCTTATCTTGGTGAAATTTGCTGTTAGTTGAATTTGAAAACGATTGCGGAAGTGCTAAGTTTATCTCAATATTTTATGTGGTTATGATTGTAGTACAAATTTGGGTTAATTTGCCTATTTAGGGGTTTGGAAATCATTGCTTTTCTTCTCCATGAAATTTTAGCAAAATTTGTGACAAATAATTTTCTTTAATGCTAAAACTAATGGAAGCACACAATTGTTTAAGAGTTTGAAATCTTGTGGGAGGATGAATCTGAAAAATTGGCGCTCCAACTTCATCCTTGAGTTGAACATCACTAGATGTTGTTATTGGCTTAGGTTTAACCTTGCATTGAACTTCAATATAAGTCCTTTTAGGTAGTGAAAGGTTTTGAGTAACCTTTTTGTTTTGAAATAAAAAGTGTGAAAGTATACTAATAGGCACCAAGGAGGTGCCACACTTGTACAAAATATTTACAGAATAGTAATGGCATTTATGACATTCCCAAAATCTTCCTATCTATATATGTCATGACCTAAAATTAATGAGTCAAAAAAGTGTAATCATCTGTCTAATTTTTGTCATCTCGCCCTCTAAGCCATCGAAAGCCATACTATTTCTCTATTTTCAAACAACCCAAAAAGTAGTTAAAGGGATAAGCTTTATAAATTTTTTATTTTTATGCAACCCCTTCCAAGCCCACAATTCCTCCTTCACTGACCTTGCGATCACCCACTTAATATTAAGTAGATTATACACCATAGTCCATAGTTTATAAACTACCGGGCACTAAAGGAAAATGTGGCTACAAGTGTCCACGACACTTTTACGTAGGTATCATACATCCACCATAATTCTATCCCTTCTCATTAGATTATCTATAGTTTTTTGAGATAACATCAGCTTGTCTATAGTCAAGATGCATTCCCTACTTGCTTTTCACGCAACCTTAAAATCTTTGCAGTTAGGAAGAAATGATTATTCGTCTTGTTTCTCAACTCCAAGATGCCTCTTCTCTTTATCCTTTTCATTTACTGTAGGCTCTTTTGGATGTTTATATTTACTAATCTCTTCTATTGTCATAGGTTCTAAAACTACATCTTTAATGATAAAATGATAAGTATCGGTAATCTCGTCATGCTGAACATGTCAATCACAAAGCAAAGATCGACCTAAAAAAATGTGTGAACATTATAGGAATAATGTAGCACAAGATTGAATCATTGTAGGTACCATGACGAATGGAAATAAGACTTTCTTGAGTTACTAAAATAGTTTGTAAGGTTGTATATGTGGTTGCATCATAAGATAGGGCCGTTCAAGGTAGGGATTGAAACTAGGTTCTAGCAGCATCTCATGAATGTTAATCATCTTGTTTTTATTTCCCTGGCGGTCTATGGTTTGAAAATTGGAGAATGCTTCCAATTTTCCTTTCTTTTACTGCTCGGTAGTGTTTAGTTCCAATGAAGAAAAACTTGTCAACTTTATTATCTCTGGGTAATGATTTGTATTCTTCCTTAATATCTAGATATTTAAAAAATTTCCATATAGTAGGCATAGAAGCTAAAATTAACTGGAAAGCTAAGGAGTGTGTGTCAAAATTAATTTGGAAACCATAAGCTAATATTGTGAAGAATGGGGAGAGGGTGTTGTCTAAAATTGGACTAGTTGAATTGGTTAGGTCAACCCAATCTGAAGAAGGCGAAACAGAGGTGATCCAACTAAGCTTATTTATGCATTATGTGCGTGTGGGTTTCATATATCAATTTCTACTCACCTGATAATAGTGGGGTTCTCATAGTGGGCTTGGCTTTAGAAGGTGGTTGCAGATTGTGTTGTGTATAAGACACATGATGTAGGACAAGAAGAGCTTGAGCAAGAAACTTTGAGAAAATTTATTAGAAAAAAAATGAGGACCTTAAACCTAAATAATCAAATCGATACATAGTGTTTGTAAAACAATCATGAATAGTCTACCAATTAGTCAAGTTAGGTACCTTATTTATAGGCACTAGCATACAATCAAAATAAGAATTTTTAAGTTTATCTCAGAATTCTACAAACTAGAAAAATAGTTAATTTTAATTAGTTGGAATAATCTATGATAGAGAATAACTAAATGGGATTGTAATTAAATAGAAAATAATGAGCTCATCTTAATAATAAACTTATAGTTAATAATTTTTGTTGATTTTGGAGAAAATCCTTTATGTTGTTACACTTGAGATATTTATAAAATTTTTAAACTATTGATAAAGAAATTTTTATTTTAGTAGAATTAGAGTAATCTATTCTCGTAAAATTCTAATTCATTATTTCAACTAATTAAATAATAAAATATTATACTCAACACTCTTGCTCAAGTTGGTTTAATGATATCACACCTGCTCAACTTGCAAATTAAGTTCTGAAGTGGATCGATTGGAGCGGTTTTCCCGCAAGGGAAGTGGATCTGCGTTGGATCGCGAAACTAGAGGCAAACGTGTGCGGAAGACCAAGAAAAAGGACTAGAAATGGTTGATTAGAGCAACTTACAGGCGGAGGAAGCAAATCTGTACCGGTATCGCAAAATCAGAGGCGGCCACGCACGAAGGAGCTAAAAAAGGACAAAAAAGGTTGGTCGGAGCGGCTTGTGCGCAGAAGAAGCAAATATGCACCGACGGGATACAACGAAAGCTCAGTCGGCAGGATGCGCGGCAGTTGCATGAAGGCAGGTATGGAGAGGCGTGATTTGGGCTGGTTCGCATGTGACAAGGTCATATTTGTCCTGATTGGGATGTTTTTGCGGTGGTCCAATAATTTTCCGGGCCGGATGTGGTTTTCCGGCGGCGCGCCTCTGTTAGTGGAGTTAGAAGGAGGCCGACACTGAATCTTTGACACTATCTAGGCCAATGATGAGAGTAGATCTGGATAAGTGAATACCAACTTAGCCTATTTTGTCATTTTAGGGTTTGAAGGAAACCCTAAAATTAAAATTTTAAAATAACTTTATTTAACTCTGATACCATGTTGAGTTTGGAGAAAAATTACAAAATTTATTTTCTTACTTTTTATGTTATTACACTTATGGTATTTATAGAATTTTTAATCTATTGATAAGAAAATTATTATTTAGTAGAATTCTAATTATATGAGATTATTATTCTCGTAAAATTTTAATTACATCATCTTAACTAATTAAATAATAAAATATTATACTCAACAATTTCTAAGTAAAATAAATACCTTAATAATAAATTAACAATACAATTATATAAACATCTCTTCTTATTAGGGAGGGGAGGGATCCTTCGCCATGGAGAATTGAACTCATAGGGTGGGCTTATGGAAGAGCATCATGTAGAGACAGAATAGTGTGCTCTACTACACCAAGTGGGAGGTGGGAAAGGGCAGCAGGGTTAGGTTGTAGCAAGACAAATTGTGTGGGAACGAATGTCTTATGATCATTCCTAGGATTTTTTCCATTGCCCTAAAAAAGAACTTGCTTGTCAAGAGGCTTCTAGGGTTTCCTAGGATTTTTTCTATTGCCCCAAAAAAGAACTTGCTTGTTCAAGAGGCTTCTGGGGTTGACATTACAAGGCAGTGAACTATTGGGGTGACCAAAAATTTGCAAGAGTGGGAAGTTGAAGAATATGAAGAATTGTTACAGCTTTTGGCTACCGTGTTATAACAATAGGGATCAACTTATTTGAATAAAAATTGTATCTTCTCTGTTATATCATTTTATATGCACCTGGTTGGCAATAGAGAGGTGGGGGAGACCAATTTTCCGACTAAACAGATTTGGAAGGTGAAGGCTCCATTAAGAATTTCCTTCTTTGCTTGAGAGGCGGTTAAGGAATGTATGCTAACTATGGACAACCACATACTTCTTTGGTGTCCGATAACTTACAGCCTATGGACTTTGGTCTATGGTCTTATGGGTATCAATTGGGCTATAGCTGGGTCAGTGAGAGGTAAGTTAATGGCGCAGAGGGGTTCTGTAAGAAGAATAGAAATGTACGTCTTATTCCTTTGATTATTTTTTAGTTATTTGGAAAGAGAGAAACAAGAAGGCTTGTGAGGTGATTGAAGGGCAGATTGTTAATATTAAAGACAGGTGGTTCCATTATTTTGGTTCCGTGATTTTGGGACATAACTTGGAAAGGATGGAATATTTTGGAGTTATGGTTTATATGCTTATTGACTTATAAATATTTTGTACATGAGTGGTACCTCCTTGGTGCCATTTACTTAATATACGTCTTACACTTTTTTTTTGAAATATCAGACAATAATTGTTATTCACAAAGGTACCAAGGGGTACCGCCCATGTAATATACGTTTTGCATTTTTTATATCAAAATAATAATAAAAAATAATAATAAACATCTCTTGTTATTGACAAATATCTATTCTAAGATCTTATTTTGTATCATTCTACCCATTTGGTGAAAACTTGACATCTAATTTTGAAATGTTGTGGTAAGAATGTCAAAATTGGAACTTGTATATGAGTACATCAACATCAAACCACCAAGTGATGTTATAGATGTTACTTTTTTAGGTTATTAGTTCATGGGTTTAAACAATGGAATGTTCATTTTGATGACCTTTTATTCATCAGAATCAAATGGTGAAAAGAAGTATGAAGAATTAAGCTGATATTTAATCAACCGGGCGAGAAAAGTAGAAGTGTATTTCGGTTTTTAGAAGTTTGCTGCCTAGTGAATGTTGATTTTTTTTGGTTGGGGACTTGGTGTTTGTGGCTTTTTTTTTCCATGTATTTCATGATCTTTAAACTTTTAAAGGGAATACTGAAACCATAAATCCATTTCACTCGGTCACAATAAAATCATGGCCATAGAGTTGCCTAGCTTGAATCATCATAAGAGAAGTATTATTACTAGAATGCTAACATGTCTTTGGACTCGGTTTCTAGGTGGAGATGGCACAGGATCTATGGCAGCGGCTGATGCAACAAAGTAATTTTACTTCCAAGCTATTATATTTTTTGTTTGTTAAATCTTGATTAATTTCACATTTTTGTTTAAACTTAACAGAGAATTATTCATCAGTTTCCACTTAGTGTGTTTTTTTTAATTTTTCGGTTTCTATGTGTCTGTGACTTATTTTTTCCATATATTTCCTATCTCTTAATGGTGTTGCTTGTCATGACAAGATTACGTGAATGATGGGTGCTAGATGGGAACCTCACCTGTCTTGGATACTAAAGAACTAAGAAATTTTAGCTGGGATGTGTTCTGTTGGATATTGTCATGTAGGTCCCTGCCACTAGATACTGCTACCATTTTGGTAAATGATTCAAGTGGTTTCTATGTTGCCACGTGGCAATGTGGATGGCGCATGCCATGCTGAAGCAGTATTCTTTAGGGAAACTAAAGCTTCATTTGGTGTATAAAAACATTTTTTTGTTTTCATGCTCGAGATTCATGCGTGTTTATGCATATATTTTTTAATGACCAGTTATCTCAAAAAAAGATTGTAGAATAATCAAAATCAAATGAAAGTCTTTTAGGAAACACAAAAACAATATTTTGAAAATTTCTAACCCCATAATAATTTTTATTATTATTCTCTTTATTATTTTTTTGAAATAATTTATTATTTTTTTCTTTATTATTCTCTTTATTGCTATCTAATTTATATAGTTTTGTAAGTGAGATACATATAAGTTGAGAAAATGAAAATTAGACAATGTTTTCATGCACCAAATGGAATTTATTTCTTTTGAAAGCAAAGCAAGAATGATTTTAACAAGGCACTGAGGAGTGCCACCCAAATACAACTTGGCTACAACTAGGGAAAATGAAAACTAATGGAAAAAGTAACTGGGATTTTGTGCACTCATGCATGTGTTATTTAAATTACGAAGTTCCATGCCTTAGTTATAGGGGGGTCAAGGAAACTTGGGATCAACATTTCGACCATGGGTTAGATGAAGGCAGATGCTTGCCAGATTAGACAGTAGATACCAGGAAATTTTTTGCCTTAAGATGTTGGGGTGAGTAGAATTATACCAAGTTGCAATTTGCATGTGTTCTCTAGTTTTCTCAGAAGTTCTGTTATTTGTTAACTCTTTACAGAAAGGAACTCTTGAGGGCCATTGATGTGCGACTTGTGGCGGTTAGGCAAGATTTGACTACAGCTTGTGCTCGTGCCTCATCTGCTGGTTTCAACCTTGATACTGTTTCTGAGCTCCAACAGTTTGCTGATCAATTTGGTGCACATAGACTGAAGTAAGGAACTCGAAAACCATTTTTCGATTAAGCTTTTGTCCTTTGATTGTGTGGTTCCTATCTGTGTATTCGAGTCTGCCTCATATATGCATGGGAGATGTACCTGTGAATGCATCTAGTTATCATTATCTTGAGCTTGTTTAACTTAGTTATTCTATAAATGCTTACCTTATCCAACGAACAAAAAACCTTGTCATTTCTCTCTTTTTTTTTCTAGATCTCATGAACCAGAGTTGGCTGACATATAATTTACCTGTTTATTCATCAGTAATGATTTATTTCAGCATCTTGAAATGCTCTAACATATTAGTTTGAAATGTGATAAACTTTCTGTGCTCCTCCCTTCCTTCCTCGAGCCATGGAATAGTATTCCTTTATAACCTTGCAACTACATATGTTTTTGTGCTTTCTAAATGAGTCTTTTCTTTCTCCCCGATATTCATTATTGAGTAGTTTTACTTTTAGTTCTAATGGCGTAAAAATATTGATAAAAGTTTTATCTATTCATTATTGAGTAGTTTTACTTTTAGTTCTAATGGCATAAAAATATTGATAAAAGTTTTATCTATTTATTAATGAAGGATAAAATATATATATTTTTAGTAATATAGATAAAAATTATGATGATTCATATAGGAGAAACATAAATACATGAAATAGATATGAGATATTTTCTTAATGTTATAATTTAAATAAACATAGTTCACTTTATTTAATAACCTCTCCTCATGGCGTATCCAGAGGTATGGTATTAACTAACTTTATAATAATATATAAAATATGATCTATATATATATATAGAGGGAGAAAAAAAAATTCCTATGAAGGAGACAATGATAAATAGTGATAATTGTATTGTTTAATTGGTTAGATATTAAAAAATACATATAGTAATTTATGTTAATCATGTACTTTTTGAACTCTTTTATTATCATAAAATAATAAATTTATACAAAAATACATCTAAAAAATAAAAAGTGCAAAGAAACAAATATGGCAATGGATCCCATTTAAAAATAATATAAAGTAATATAAGTAATGTAAGTATAACTATATATAATATTTTTCTTCATAAACTGCATCTTTTGCCAATAAGCACCATCATGAAAATATTTAGGTTTGTGTTTCATTGATGTTTTATCTTTATCTCTATTTCTTCTGTTAGCAATATTGGATTTATAGTCATCAACACTCTTCACTAATAAAACATTCAGATTTATGTTTTATCTTCTTAATTTTGTAATGACTAATATATAATATTTTCTTAAAAAATAATTAACTGATTATCTCATCATATGATAAGAGATAATTGTGTCTATAAATTATCATATTTAATAATTAGCTGATTATTTTTCTATCTCATGCAATGCACGTAATATAGTAGTTATAGTTCTAGTATTATATTCTTAAAATTTATTGTCATAATTCTATTTAGAAACTATTATTTTTCTAGAAATACTTAAGTTTAATATTATTTCATCCATTCAGTTATTAATTTTGTAGTTTTATATTTTATTATATTTAAGAAAACGAATTATATAGTATTAAATGAATATTTAAAATCAATACATAGAAATATTAGGAACCATTAATTAACATATGTTAAATAATGAAAAGGTACATATATCAACATATGCCCTCTTGTATTGAAATCTATTTATATCTTTATAGTTTTACAAAGATCTTTCCCATTAATATAGCAAGATCTTTGTATACTATTGCAATCATAATAATATAACAAGCAGTTTATAAGTAAATTTAAAAGTAGATAACAAATTAAATCTTATGATAAATTTTCTCATTGAAATAATATATGAACAAACTATATCATATTAATTTTTAAAATAAATGAATAAATTTTATCGGAATTTGATACGCACATAGCATATGTAGAAGGCTAGTGTGTGTGTATATATATATATATAGTAATGTCTTTGTAGTCAATGGTCGTAATTTAAAAAATCAAATAACCTTGCCACATGGTGCATCCAAAGGCAATCTTATCAGCCAACTCTATGTAAGCACGTGTAATATGATGCATATATACTTATTTGAAAAGAATATGATGTATATATACACACACTCATACATATATTTTAGATCTTGGAATGCAGAGTCACTTTTTTTTTATATATAATTCAGAGTCACTTTTATTAATCCTCTTCTTTTTTGGTTGTGATTTTGATGATTGCTATATGTTACTTAACAAATCTGTAATTTTTTTCTTTAGCAGGAACTAAACTTCTAAGTACTAAATTGCATTATGGTTTTTAGATGCTCTTATTGTTTTATCTCTGTGAAAAGCAACTAGTTGCAATTGTTAGGATGTTTTAGGCAAAGTTTATTTGAGTAGGTTGCAGGTCCACCATTGTGCCTTGTACATGACCGGGTTAAGAGTGCAATTGACTAATGAGCTTATTCAGAGAATGAAATCTTACAATGTACTTTAGATAGGAACCACCAATGTGAAATTAGGTGGGTTTGGTCAGATAAGGACTACTGAGCTCATTTTAAATGTTTAGAAATTTTAAAATGAAAGGTTCGAAAAGCATTAAGAACTTTACGTAATGTCTAGATATTTTGAGCCTATAGAATGTTGTTTGATGTGTGACAAGTGATTGATAAAGGGAGCTATGAAATTTAAATTAGCATGTTGTTTGCTTTTTTTCTCATTTTTTTCTCATATTTGTAATTTAGATCATAAAATGTTTAAGGTTGTGATTTTATCATCATATATTCCTGTTCAATGTGTGTGCTTTATATTTTCTCATTTCAGATCTATATTAAGCAACCAAAAACTGTCAATTTGTTGTGGAAGGACACCTGGGGAAATCTTATGTTTGTTGTTTCGGGACATCAGATTGCCCCCTTATAATAATAACTGACATCAATATATAGCATAAAATGGACTATAAACATGTGGTCACATTTGGCTCCTTATTTCTTTTTAATCTTATATTGTCCTATTGATTTCAGCTGTCATGAGATTGTAGAATAGTGGTGTGATTTCTTCTAATTTTTTGGAAATAAAAGTGTAGTATTAACAAACATGAAGGGGGTGTAACCCATATGCAAAAGTTGGATTTCTTCTAACTATTGGATCTTATTTTACAATAGAAAGGCATTTGATGATGGTTTCAATGTGTAACAATTTAGCAGGTATAGATGTCATAAGGCTGCTTTCTGCATTCAAACTTCAAAATATCTTTTATTTGCCTCTTTTTTTCCTCTGAAATTGATCATTATTATTTATCAATGATTATTGATGTGTAGTCTTATAATTGAGTGGTAAAAAAAATTTGTGCAGTGAAGCATGTACCAAATTCATCTCCTTGTGCCAGAGAAGACGGGATGTAATGAGTTCATGGAGACCAGATGTTGACGATCAAGCCATCCGGTGTTCATGGGGGTCTGACATGTCAATTGATGATCCTACAGAAGACCAAACTTGGTCCCACAACATTGTCAGGCCTCACCAATCGTTCATAAGTAAAAACCATTCAGCCAATCAGGAACAACCAAAGACAACACAAAAGGAGCAACTTGTAGACCATTTAAAACTCAACACGTTTCAACAAGACAAGTCCACATCCAGCTTATCTACAACACAACAACTTAGCCAAGATGAAAAGAATGAAAAAGAGAAGAAAGATGAGGGTCTGACAGAGTCATCGACTAATCAGGTGAGTCAACCCACCAGACGACTGAGTGTACAGGACAGGATCAACCTTTTTGAAAACAAGCAGAAAGAGAGCTCAAGCTCTGGCGGTAAACCGATTTCTGTAGGCAAATCTGCTGAGTTGAGAAGACTCTCCTCTGATGTGTCATCTGCTTCTGTAGTCACTGAAAAGGCTGTTCTGAGAAGATGGAGTGGTGCCAGTGATATGAGCATTGATTTGGGTAATGACAAAAAGGATAGCAACATAGATAGTCCTTTGTGCACACCCTCTTCATCATCTGTTTTGCAGGTCAGAAATAATACTATTTCAGGATTACCCGAGGATAACTATCAAAAGAACCAGAAGAAGTTGAGTGACATTAGTGATTCTGGTTTGAAAGATAAGGACGAAAAGAGTGATGCTGAAGGAGTTGGTGATTTTGGGCTGAAGGATCAAACAGAGGTGAAAACTTGGGGTGGCAACTCTTCAGGGAAAGAAGAAGAGGTGGGGGTTGAAGGGGCGTGTAAATTGGAAAGATCAAGTGGGTTCTTTTA
This sequence comes from Carica papaya, assembly GCF_000150535.2. Next base: position 1,643,320 of record NW_019014667.1, on the reverse strand, counting down.
CTACACAGTACAGGTCTTCCACAGGTAAATCAGAAAATGGAGGATTGGGGGATCATGGGGTTCCTCATGAGAAAAAGGTTTCTATTGGTGGGGGTGAGAAGAATGCTGCATTTAAAGACCAAGCTAGTTCTGAGTTGCAGTCCAAAGGCATGTTGAATGAGCCAGCGTTTGTTGATGTAAAAAGCCAACCAACTTCTGAGACTCAGATTGGTGGTTTTGTGGGAAAGCTTGGGGCCGTCAAGCTTGATGATGAGTTTAGCACTGGAGTGGAGGATGTTGAATTGAAAGATCAGCCTGCGATGCAGTCACGCATTAGGTGTCCTCGAAGTTCACAATCACTCTCAGGGCAGCTTGAAGTTAGTGTTGGAATCAAAATTAAGGAAATTCAATATGAAGGAAGTCAGGAAGAGCAGGCGGCTCCTCAGGCACAGTGGAGATCCTTTGTTGTCGGAGCTGAAGAAGTTGGGAACAAAGAAGCGACCTTATCTGAAAAGCAGTCTGTCAAACTGGAAGGCTCTGGAGTCCAGAGAATGAAGTTCCAGAAACCAGATTCTGCAGGTTCTGAACAGATCAAGAAGTTTCAGGGAAGGAGGGATGAGATAGGTTCTGTTCGTGTGAATGACAAGCCAACTTTTCCAGTAAATATAGTTTCAGAGAATGAAGGTAGTTGTGGTACAACACCAACAATGCTGATAGAGCAAGTTCAGAGGGTAAGACAATCAAAGGGAAATCAGGAACTCAATGATGAGCTGAAAATGAAGGCAAATGAGCTTGAAAAGCTTTTTGCTGAGCATAAACTTCGAGTTCCTGGGGATCAATCCAATTCTGCTCGGCGAAGCAAGCTTTCTGACATGCAGACTGAACAGACATCAAGTTCACAGCATAGGAAGCCTGCAGCTGCAGAGATATCTCCTGCTCAATATCCTGATACAAATGCATTGATTCAGTCAACCGGGAGTTCTAGTAATGTGTCTAAGTTTAGTACTCCTCCAACAACGAAGATGATTGGTAATCAGGATTATACAAATACACTAAGACACAATTTCTCTGAGCTTAGCTTTTCAGATGATTCTCGAGGAAAATTGTATGAGAAATACATGCAAAAAAGAGATGCAAAATTGAGGGAAGAGTGGGGATCTAAAAGGGTTGAGAAGGAAGCCAAGTTGAAGGCTATGCAAGATATCCTTGAGCAAAGTAGAGATGAGATGAAAGCCAAATTCTCTGGGTCTTCTGATAGGCAAGATTCAGGTTATAGTGCTCGCCGGCGCGCAGAGAAACTCAGGTCATTTAGTTCTAGGTCAAATATGAAGAGGGAGCAGGTAGTTTATTGTTATGTTTTTGAGAAAAATATATGCTCAAGTGATAAGTTGTAGATATAAATATTTGGAGTTTTCAAATTTTGCAAACCTTCAGTCTTAGTTTTATGTTTTCCAACTAATTTGATGATGTCATGTTTTGACAGCATCCTATAAGTACATTTCAGAGTGAAGAAGATGAAGATTCATGTGATTTTCCTGACCAGAAATACCATGGGCAAGATAGATCATTCAATGAGTCTTCTCTTGGGGATGGTTCTTCTAGAAGCTCTCAGAGTAAGAAGTTGTTGCCCAACAGAAATACCTCTTCATCTACTCCTAGGAATATTGCTGCGCAAGTTCCACGGTTGTCAGCAAAAGTTTCTAGCACTAGTTCAGGGAGGCGGAGGGGCCAATCAGATAATCCACTTGCACAATCAGTTCCCAACTTCTCTGATCTAAGAAAAGAAAACACAAAACCTTCTGGAGTTAGCAAAACCACTAATCGGATACAGGTGAGGAACTATGCCCGCAGCAAGAGTTCAAGTGAAGAGGTTCCTCCTGCGAAGGAAGAAAAGCCGCGGAGGTCTCAATCTTTGAGGAAAAGCTCTGCTGGCCCTGTAGAGTTTACAGAATTTTCCACTTTAAGCTCCGATGATGTTGGTTTGGCATCTTCAAAATTTGAGAAAGAGCAGTGTGAACAGACTATCCAGGACAAGTTTCT
>NW_019014667.1:1614767-1624787 GCF_000150535.2 Carica papaya | reverse complement strand
ACAGATGTTTGGTGACATCCACGGAAGTATGTCTTCTACATTGGCTGAATTCTTTGCTATAAGGGCATGAGAATCTCCTATTGCATTTTCAACAAACTGCAGAAAATCAAGAGGAATTGAGGGCGGTTTTGCATCATCAATCAACCGAAAATCTCCATATTGACCAGAGTCTGGGTCCCAATTTTGGCCAAGACACATCATTTTCAAATGCAATTTTCCTCCATCACGGTAGCCTGGTTGGTAGAAACCTCCAGCACCCAGACCAATATCTCGACATACCTTCACTATATTGACCTGTAAGATAACAATGATGAAAAGTAAAACAATTAAAGTACCTAATATGGAAACAAGAAAAAAGTACAACTAAAAGAAGAGAAGAGACTAAAGAGTAGCATACACATCTAAACCTAATCAATTCTAGATAAAGGTTCAAAGAACTCTAATAAATGTAACCTGGTTTTAAATGAAATTTCGCATGTTGAACGTAACTGTTGTGCTTCTCGAGGTTATACTTGAAAGATATTAACAGAGTCTTTGGGAAGTACAAAAGAAAGCTCATTAAGGTATTCAAGGATTAAAATTAAGCTAGAGAGGAGAGAGATAAAGGGAACAATACCTGATCATCCAGTGATAAGAATTTCTTCAGAAGCACCATTCCAGATCTTAATACTCTTCCATTTCGTCCTTCAATGGAGTGCTTAATTTGATTCCTCTTTTCTCTATTATTTGCAAAGAGAGATGGTTTTAGTGTAAAAGTACTCTTATTGATCATGCAAATATCAAAAGGATCAACTTCTGCCTGCTGCTTAGAGTTACTTGAGTCATGAAAACCCATTGACTTCCTGTGATTCTTTTCTTGAGACAACTGGCCCGTAATCCTACCTTTATGGGGCAGATCAGCATCATCCTCAGGTTTCAGACAGGTATCATTAACCTTGTAGATAAGCTCACCATGCAATCCAGAGCCATTCCCTAACCCTACAGTTTGAGATGCTCTCATGTTCATTTTTGCATTCAGCTGTACGTTAACAGATCCAGATTGAGACGGTGATGATAAGATATCATCCTTCCGCACTAAGTGTGAAACAAATCCTTTGTCCTGTCTGAAACCAGTGCCCTTGGCATCATGGAGTTCTTCACCCTGGCAAAATCCTCCTGTTTGTAATAATCCATCTCTTCTATTGGAAGAATGTTTCTTTGGCACATAGGCATAACTTGAATTTGCTTTGGACTTAGAGTGCCTTGAATCACTACCTATTGACATTTTCTGTGATATTTTTTCTTTACCCCGAGATGTTCTGTCCATCCTTTAGCAAAATTCGTAAGCAGGTCTATCAGCTCCAACCTAAATAATAAAGGGAACAAACACACTATTACATGTCAAGTATGGTTACACTAAGTTAATAAAAGATAAGCACCATGTTGGATCTAGAGAATCTAGTTTCAAAATTAAGCTGAATTTATATGACAAACTAAGTAGTACCATAAACATAGATAATGTTGAAATTATGCTTAAGGAAAGGATAACACATAAAACCAGATATTCGTGGGCACATGGAATGGAAACAATCTATGCATGTTATGGCACATTTGGCTCCAGTAGTCCAAGCTCAGATCAAAAAATAAAACAGAGAAATATGTGAACATATAAACAAGACTGGAGAAAAGAAACATTAGAAAAGAAAAATACATATAAAAAGATATTCATACACAAAAAATCTCAATCTAATCAAATGAAAGGCCACCTTCTACTAAATCAAACTGCTTGTTTGAGGCAATTTAGTGTGTTATAATAACAGTTACCAGACAAGAAGAGTAAAACAAGAGAGAAAGGAAGGAAAGTCAAGATATACATACAAAAGTACAATAACAACAAATTAACCATGGCCAGGCAAGAAACACTGAAATGATGAACCAATATAACAGATACAACCAAGTCAGCACAAACTTTTGCATCTTAAAATTGACATGAGAACACCATGCATCCTGCAATAACATTTTTCAAAACCTTTAAAGTCTTATGTGGAATAAACAAAACCGGTCATTTCAGCAAAATCACAAGTTGCCAAAAGAATGCAATCTATACTCGTTAAACTAACAACGACCACAAACATATGAAATATGATCTTACAAACTGTGAATCTACATTATTACATAAACAAATACATACTATCAAATGCACAAATGACTACCGAGTTGCAACCATCCTCAAAGTGGAACATCCGTTGACAAAACCCTAATGAAGAAAACGGGTTTTAAATGAGACCGATACATACACACACTTTCATCCATTGACCAAGCTTGCGGACTTCTAATTAATTAACAAATATATTGTTTCCGGCTAAAAAAAGAGAAAACTGAAGAGCATATCAAACTTATATTATCAACCAAGTTTGTCAAGAAAATAAGATATGATCACTGTTGAAAAGAAAGACGAGAAAATAAGGGAACCCAAACTCACGGCGCTATACCAATTACACAGCATATATTCATGAGAGATCAAATGAAAATTCAAATAGAGCAACAGAATTTGAGAAGCTGAGCCAGACATCTATTCGCACAGATAAGAGAAAAATACCGACGATGGAGGACCTGAAAGAATAAGTCAAGAGGCAAGTGGCTCTTCCAAGGTTTAGATTACAGTACTACCGCAGAAGAAAAAAACCTCGATCCCAAAAAGTGCGAGGATCGTTGTTAAGCGTCTAACTATTGTCACTCGCAGAAGTATACTTAAACACGAGCCGTGTTGAAGAAGATGAAGAGGAGCACGCGGCAGCTGGTGGAAGAAGAAAATGAGATGCAGTTGCTCTAGAAGAAGAGGAAGGATAGAAAATGGCGCCAATGAGCTTGAGGAAAAAATCGAGGCGACGTTGAATGGTGGTGTCGTGAAGGACGCCGATATTTCCTGCTGCAATTGAGACTAGGGAAGTGCGGTGCTATCGGTTGAAAAAGGAAGAAAAATCAAGAGAAGATATGGAGATTCTGTTTGAAAAAGAGGTATAAACCAAGATGAGAGTGAAGACTCAGGACAGAGTATAAAAAGGAAAGGGAAAATAGAGCTTCGTTCGATCTTTGGTTGCAGAAGGGAAAGGTGGCGTTTGGTTTCCGTCTCAGATGAAGAGAAAATCATTAAAGGCTGAAGGAGAACGAAAAGGCGAAAGGAAAATTAATTGCATAAAGAATGATTATGGAGCCCACCAACACAATTTTTTTCAACACTTTTGCGATACTCAGTGTTCGAACCCGGGTCCAACGAGAACAGACGATTAATTTTAAATTTATATTATATTAATAAGTCATTAAATCAATTTGTTATTTTCTAAAAATTAATATATTCTTCATTTCTTCGTATGAACAAAAATTAGTAGGTACCGATCAAACAATGATTATTAATAATTTTAAAATTGAATCAATTACATACAGATTTTAAAATAGAAGAATATTATGATCAAACAATAATTATTAATAATTTCTAGGAGGGGTAGTATTCATCTACATCTATCCCAATGAGCTGTTTATCAAATTGATATAATATATGTTTAATCTTGAAGAAAATGAAAGAATTTTCGGAAAGTGAATTTTTATGGTCCAATAAATAATCAAATTTATTTAAACGTTCCTACAATTTTAAATTTCTTTAAAAATGGTGTTCAATCGACAGAAATTGTTTATAATATTTCAAAGAAATCATAAGTTTTTATAAAACTAAAAAATCATTTCTTCTTCTAATTTTTCGATCTTCCCATTCATTTCCTATGAGATCCTCTTCTCCTAATTCTTTTAATTCTAACAATGAATAATCTATAATAATTTACAAATTTAGATCGGCTAATTGTTTTTGAATAACACTCGTTCCAGTATAAATTTCTCAATTTTGAAATGTATCAAAACCTTGGGTAGTAAAAAGAAAGGGGGGATGCTATATTTCTAAGATTGGATTTCATATTTAAATGAATCTCATAATCGTAAGAAAGTAAGTTGGAATTTTAGTTCTTATTTATAATGACAGTTATATATATCATGATTAAGGATATTTGAGAATTTTTGCTTATGAGATTAGTTACTAGTTCTAATTTGATACAAGTTTATATTTTTTGAGAATTAGTCGGAATGTGTTCTTATTTATTAATAAGTTTTTAGTTCACACGACCTATTGTATCATCAAATGTTGGTCAAAAAGCCTTTGTAACTAATGGTGTATGGGATTTTAGTTTATTATTAGGAATCTTAGGTTTTTATTGGATAATGGGTAATTTTCAATCTCAAGATTTGTTTGAAATATTCAGTAACTTGATTTATAATAATGAGGTTCATTTTTTTCAGGATAATTTCATCAAATTTCACCACCAAACCAATTATAATTACCAATAATATAATATACTAATATTATTGTAATAAAGATATTAATAATTTTATTATATTATATATATATATATATGTTTTTTATTATAATATTTTTTCTTTTAAAAAAATCTATTATATATATATAATTTTTATATTATTGTAATTAAAAACAATTGTGCTGGTGAGTAGATTTGCATTTTAATTAATTGATTGCAGTTCATTGATATTCCAACAAAAGGAAGACTAAATCCTTCCCGCGAAAAATTGGGAATATCAATAATAAAATAAACAAAATTATTTATTCAAAGTAAATAAAATTCTTCTAGTTAGACTCGAAAAATAAATATCATAGTTCTCTTTCCCTGTAAATTTGTTCCTCTTTCCCAATATTTCAGTGCGTCTGACTCAATTTTTTGTTTTAATCTGGTTTTGAAAATGCACTTTTACAATCAAATAAGTAAAATACAAAAAGTTATAATATATAATTTTTAAAAAATAAATTTTGCTTTTATAAAAAAATTTACATTTAAAACCTCAATATTTATTTTAACCAAAGATGCAATTTATTTTTTTAAATAATCATTTTTTACAATTACTTCTACTGAATACTAATTAATATTTTTGTTAAAAATATTTTTAACTAACAATTTTTTTTAAATACCACTTTTAAAACTCATAATACATCAAAAGTTTAACATCAAAGGCCGACTATAAAAACAATATGATTGGTGTAACCACACGGCCTAGGACATTTGTAAGATCATTTACCAACCAAAAGCTCGCTCATACACCAAATAGTGTTTGTATATATATAAATATATATGTTGCAGTGTAAGCTAATTTAGTTGAACATAGATAGCAATCGAATATCTAGATCAATGAAATGGCCTATAACACTCCCCGAATTAGAGTTCTGCATAATACGATCACCTTAACCTTGGTCCTATTAACGGGCCTCTCTCCCACAATTTTACACGGTAAACCGTATCTCAACTACTAAAAAGGTAACCCAGGGAACATCTTTTTAACCAGATTGTGCTGGCCGCCTGAATCTCAAATCTTGGAAAAAGTCTGGATAACAACCCGAAGGCAAGATGTCCATAGCAATGGAATCAAACACAGGAAGAAGGTTCAACTAATTTCCAAAATCCAGAAAGGTGGCAGGATCACCATATCTTCGTCTTGACCCAGAAGAGAAGGAAGACGACTCCCAACACTATGGCAACAGGAGCCCATTTCCGAATGAGAGCCTGCAGTCAATATGTCAAAGTAGATAATGAAGACAATTTTCAGCTGTATCTACCACATCAACTCATTATTACAATCAGAAGGAGGGAGAAAGAAAAGAAAAGAAGCAATCAAGTCAACAAAGAAAAAATGAAATCCAGATTATAAATATAGAATAAAACTAAGAATTAAAGACAAATATTGTTTCGCAAGGACCCAAGGACCATTCCCATAGTTTTTCTATAGCTAGAAGTGAGCTTTAAGCATCGTAACTTGAAAACAAAGCAAGCAAAATTTCAGAGTGAACTTTGACCAAACTATGGTATCAATTTCACCTTCATCACAAACTGAACTAAGATCATAGGCAGAACTAAGAAACAAATATTCACCATATGCTCTTTTCTCCAGCATGGCACATATTGATGTTTGTAGACACAAACATTACTATTAACAAAACCCTTTATCATGATTCAAAATCATAGGATAAAACAAGTCAAATGCAGATTGTGCCAGTCATTTCAACAAAAAATGAATAATTTAAAAGGTTAAAAGAAGGAAACAATCATAATTTCCAGCTTTGATTCTTTTATTATGCAATTATATATATACATATATATGTATATATATAATAGCTACCCTCCTTACAAAGCAAGGACCAGGAAAAGTCTAATTGTAACAGGATGTAAGGCCTGCGCTACCAGCAGTTCCATCTGAAACCATAAACAAACCTCTCACGGTTTATCAGAGGAGAACTAGAGCTACAAGTGTAAAGGAATGAGCTGGCGGCAGCTCAGCAGTATCTAGCTCAATATTTTGCATATCATTGCTAATAACCTGATTAGTTAGAGCAGAAGAATCTTTCTGTTTCTTGTTATTCCCCCTAGGCTACTGTTAGTTATTTCCAGACTTTCCTTTATTTTTGTCATGGTTGTTATGGATAGTACGAAGATGAGCACAGAAAACCTGGTGAGAAGGAATCAGTATGGAAAAACATTCTCAAATGAATTTTATAATCGACAGTCACCTGCGGAATTCTCTCACTCCCTAACTCGTCTTTCTTTGTTCTCTTTGTTTCTCTCTCTCACTATTCTATCTTCTCAACACAAACCCTAATGTCTAGTTGAAACCCTAAATCACAAATTACACTACCAACAACCAATCACTCGAACAGAGCTTATGACTAAGGCTCCTGACACAGAGTAATAAAGTTCAGCTTACTATTGGAAGTACTGTAATAACTTCATATACTTATCTGGGCGGTGTCAATAAGCGGTCAGGAAGGCTTATGGCCTAGGCTAGGGACCTGCATTGCACTACGCAGGGGCCTTATGCTTAAGGTCTCCCCAAGAGGGAGAGCCTGCGTCATAGTTTGTAGTAGAGGGGGCCTGCATTCGCATGGCCCCTGCCTAATTGAGGGCACGGGAGCTGAATTTGTTGAAGGGAGTGGATGTGGGGAGGGGGGAGGAAAGGGTGAGGATTTCTCATCTATTTTTTGTGGATGATGCCTTAATTTTTTGTGAACCGACTGTCAATGCGATGCTTCACTTGAAGTGCATCATTCTTTGTTTTCAAATGGTTTCCGGTCTTAAAATAAACATGCGGAAGACGAAATTGGTTAGAATTGGTTATAGAGGGGAAGAGGAGAGTTTGGCTTTGGTGTTGGGACGTAAGACAACGACATTTCCAATTAAATATCTTGGCTTACCTCTTGGGGCAAAATTATTTTTTTGAAATAAATCTCTTGGGGCAAAATTTAAAGATGTAAAAACTTGGGAGCCTATTGTGGAGATGTTTGAAAAAAGATTCGCTGGATAGAAGAGAAATTTTCTTTCTAAAGAGAGTAGACTTACCTTGATAAAAAGAACATGACAAACTTACCTATATATTACCTTTTTATTTTAACCATTCTAACCAGCATTGTGACTAAACTTGAAAATACCCAATGTAGGTTCCTTTGGGGGGATGAGGAGGATAATAGAAGATATCATTTGCTTAGATGGAGGAGGTGAAGAAGCCGGTTTGCGAGCCGGGTCTCGGTTTAAGATCAATTAGGGAGTTAAACCGTGCCCTTTATGGGAAATGGTTGTGTAGATCTCTTGTGGAAGACGAGAGGTTGTGGAGGAAGGTGATGCATGTCAGATGGGGTGATTGGGAGAAGGAGAGAGGTAGGAGGGGTAGATTCAAACCGCATGGGATGAGCTTATGGAAGAAAATTAGGGATGACAGCTATTCTTTCAAGGGCTGTGTTGGTTGGCAGTTAGGTACTGATCCTATCAGTTTTTGGCAGGATGAATGGATGGGAAATTTTAAGCTAAAAGATCGTTTTACCAGAATCTTTGACATTGCCTGTGATAAGGAGGCTAAGGTGAAGGAGATGTATGAGAATGTGGGGGAGGGGAAAGCCTGGAATGTGAAAGTGAAAAGAAACTTACGGGATTGGGAAATTAATGATTATAGCAATCTGTTATTGTGTCTGGACAGCATGAAGCTGAATGATGACAGAGATAAAAGGGTTTGGAAGCTTGATGAGATAGAAGGGTTTTCAGTGAAGGCGATGTACAAGTCTCTTTGTATGAGTGATAACAGTGGTAGCAAAACAGCACCTTTCAAGCAAATATGGAATACAAGAGCCCCTCCTAGAATGGCATTTCTTACTTGGGAAACTGCAAATGTATTTTGACTATTGATATACTAAAAGGGAAAGGTAGCACTAAGGTTAATAGATGTTACCTCTGCAAATCTGATGTGGAAACGTGCAACCTCTTATTGTTGACTTGTCCGACGACATACAGCATCTGGACCACTGTTTTGGGTTTGTTGGGATTAAATTGGGTTATGGCTGATAAAGTGAGTAGAGAGCTGTTGGTGTGGACGGGTTTTTGTAAAAAAAAAAGGCATTTGTTCCTTATTCCACTTATTTTTTGGATTGTGTGGAAGAAAAAAAAACGTGAGAACTTTTGAAAGTAAAGAGACTAATTTTACAAACATTATAAAAAAAAGACTTCATACAGACAAAATATGTAATCTAGTGTAAGATGCAGGAATACCAAATTTTGCAAGATCCATGGCACATTTGAAATAAAATTAGAATGATATCCAGATGCCAAATAAACAGCATAAAAACATAACCGCGATAATGCAAGAGAATGATTCCAAACAGCTGCATTTATTCCATAAATCTGAGGTAACTGACCTGTCGGTTCAAATCTTTTGCCTTTTCAGCATATATTCGTGATTCCGATGTTAACCTGCTGGACATTTGGCTGACCTCTGCATTATAACAAACAGCATGCTGAAAACATTATGGGCATGTTGACTCGCAGACAAACAGATACAAAGAGAGAGAGAAAGAGAGAGCCTTGCATTATAGATTCCAAATCTTTTTGTTTTCGAATGAATTAAATCCCCAAACAGCACTTCCCAAAATGTCATAGCGATCCCTAATGTATCATCACAAATTGAACAGAGCAATAATTTGGGGCACGACTTAACAGAGTATTTAGTGGCATGCTAAAGAATTGTCTGGTAAACTTCTTAAAGTCTGGTTACCAACAAAATCAACCAACAATAGAGAAAAATGTTTATTTGCAGACTAGGAGGATTGGAATAGACTCTCTAGATAGATGTTATTTTCCACTGGCAAGCATAACTCACAATCACAGTCAATCAAGTAAAATTTGAATAACTTACAGAAAAGCAATTTGGGCATTAACAGTTACTAAAAACACACAATATCAACACCAGACTTCTTTGATTCTGTTATCTCAAACAAAATGCAGATTACTTAAGAAAACTATTTCAACTACAGATATTGAACATTCACTAATTCTTTTACTCAATATCAGTAAATAAAACAGAATCAGGTAAATGATTGCTAAAGTGATAAATATATTTGAACCCTGACCTAACATCTGCATTAGTCTTCTCATATAATAGCAACAACACAACTAAAAAGCAACTGTCTAAAGATGAGAGAGAGATCTTACGATCCAACTTTTCACCAACACCAAGGACATCCTGCACATTGCGAGTCATTATCTGGTGGACCTCATAGAGTTCATCATTCAATTTGGCAATATTTCGTTGAGTACGAGTATCTTGGTACAATTTCTTGGTTTTCTGTATGAAGGTATCTTTAAATCAAATGGGAAAAAGAAAACAAAAAAGAAAAAGGAATCAAGACCAGCAAGGGAAGCACAGGAAACTTTTTTAGAAGAAAAATTAGGAAGCACAGGAAACAACATTCAATAATAGCTAGTACATCTGACAAATACAAATAAATTATGTAATACCTACCAAATTTAATGAATGCATAAAGTCGGGCCGCAGTTTCAATTTGATTCCCGTTAACACGCTCAAATTCATTCTTGAGATCCTCTAAATACTGAAAGGCAAGTTTCTTGGGATAAGCACGGTCACACATTGTCAAATACAAACGCGCCCTTCATG
>NW_019014667.1:1592015-1607783 GCF_000150535.2 Carica papaya | reverse complement strand
TATTTTACCCAATTAATCATTATATATTTTTATTCTTATTAAATTAAATTAAATAAATCAATTAAAATTCAAAAATTATAAAATAAACACAATAAAATAAATTTAAAAATTAATTAAAAATAATAATAATAAATGACAAAATTAATGGGTGTTACAGCAGTACTGAAAATAATTCTCTTTTTCCTTTCAAATATATTTGAAAAATCGGTGCTCCTCCAAGAATTGCTTTTTTTTTGTTTTGTTTGGAAAGCCAATAAAAAGAAGATTCTAACTTCAAACAACTTGATAAAAAGAGAAAAAATTATGGTTAACATGTATTTCCTTTGCAAGTGTGACGCTGATACTTGCAATTACATTCTTCTATGATGTCATTTTATTTCTAAACTTTAGTTCATGGCCTTTAATTTGATTGGTATTAATCGGGTAATAGATTGATCCGTTCACAATGAGCTCTTGGTTTAAGATGGTTTAAATTCGAGCATTTATGTTAATCGCTTTACTCTCCTTATTATATTTTAGATTACTTGGAAATAAAGAAACAATATGACTTTTGACGATGATGAATATACTTTTGTAAATATTAAAGATATATTATTATATTATTTTAGCTCTATTCTTTTGAATAGTAATTTATTATCTTTTGATGATTTTGAGGTATTATCAATATTTTTTTAAATATGTAATATTTTGTATATCGACGGTATTTTCTTGATATTTAATACACCTACTAATTTTTATCTAAAAAAAATAACACTATAATATTTTTTATGTAACACTATTAATTTTGTACTATAATATTACAAAACCTTATATATTAAATTCTCATAAAAGTAAAAGGTAATAAAATTTTAAAAATTAGAGTATAAAATATTAACACTAGGTTTCTTGAAAAGAAAAGGATATTTTAGTTATTATATGCATTACTCAATAAAACGAATTAATTGTTTTATTAAATTTATTAAAATTAATTTTTAACTGTTATATTTTTTAAACTTCTTTAAACATAAAATATGGTCAAAACATAAAAGATTTATATATATATTTAAATTTGTATAGTTTTATAATTTTTAAATTCAAGGACGAAACCCTAAAGAAGAAATTTTCAAAACCTAATCGCACAATAAGAACTGAAAAGTAATTTTCTAAATGAAGAACTGAAAAATAATAAAAAAGGGGGTTTTTTTTTTAATTTAAAATCTTTGATTGAATTCAATCCAACATTTGCAACGTTCATATTTTTAAACTTTTCTTGAATAGAGCACCATCATTTCAAGAGGCCTGGCAAGAAAAAGGGCATCCAGATTAAACCCCAACCAAGAAGCAAAACCATCCATGGGAATCTCTGAGCGAGGAAGATCAACTCGTTACCAAGTAATTGAAGACGAAGACGAAAATAGTTACAGTGAAAATGCAGGATCCGACTCGGATTCTGGTTCGGATATTGACCCGAGTTATAACATTTTCGAGGACACTTATGACAAGTTTTCAAATCTTTCAATAAAAAAGAAATCAAAGCCACGGTGAGTGTGAAATCAATTATCTTTTTGATATATAGACTATCATTCATCATGAAGTTTCGATATCACTCACGAACAATGTTCATTTGTTGAGTTTTTGATTTTGTTGCTCGCGATTGAGGATGCAGTATAACAAAAGACCCAGTGGAATTGGAGGATACAAGTTATAAGTCTGACGAAAAAGATCCCGAGGAAGTTCATAAGATTATAGAAGGTTAGCGTATGAGAAATTTACTGATTGTTAACAATTCATAATAAGAATAAGAAATCTCCTTGTTTTGAAATTTGGGAAAAGGTTTTACATGATGTCAGTTAGAAAGTTGCAGAACATCGCCTGCCTTATAGTAGATCAAGAGAAATAAACTGTTCATTTTTAAGACTGAAACGCGATTTCTTTGTCAATATGTGTTGGTAGCTGGCCAGCTAGAGAAGTTGAAAGTGGAGCAATGTAAGATTTACTTGAGAAAGAATGGACTGAGGTTGACCGGAAATAAAGAAACGCTTATTCAACGGATAAAGGAGCATCAAGAGTAAATAATTGCTTCTTCGGCAATCTTCCTGATACTTCTACAGATTCTTTCTATCCATTTAATATCTATAATCTTACCCTTTTTTCGTTTTAGGATTCTAAATGGTGGTGGTGAGAACAAGTACCCAGTGTCTAGCTTCGTGCTGAACTGTAAAGGTGCAGAGTTTAGCTCCCGGGTCTTCTTTTGGCAGTCACAAGTTTGAAACTAGGAACAGTTTAGACATTGAGAATAATAGTGATTGTTTATGGCCTATATTAGTTTCCATTTAATTCTTAATCAATCAATTGATACACTACATTTTTATATTAATGTTTTTATATATAGTTATAACTTAATATCTTTTGTTTGATTCATCTTCTCTCCATCTTGAATTAAACCAACATAACCTAAATACTGTTCTATAATCAAGCATCTTGGAACATATTAAATGGTTAAGAAATAACTGAGAAGATTGGGCTTTTAGTTATGCTTGCCCACTATATCTGCAATGAGATACATAAGATAGGAAATAAATAATTGTTTTTTCTGCATTACAAGGTAGAAAGCAAATTTGCCATTTGTTTTCTTGAGCTAGAACTTTGTCTTATTCCACTCTCTTACTTTGTGCTTTGTAGTTGACGTCGCGTTTATAAATTATCACTTTCATTCTGCTTATCCTCTGAAAAATAATGACATTTAATGCAGGTGATGCGTGCACTGGTGATGTTGTTATGTTCGAACAGAATGTTTATGAAATGTATGTCCTTGAAAATTCAGTTCACTCAAAAGTGTTTGGTTCTGCAAAATGGTATCACTGGTTATAGGTGGTCTATTTAAATGATAAAAAAAAAATGATGATTTATACACAAAGGGCAGCAATGGAGAATTCACATTATTGCTTCTGAGTGCAAGTGCTAGTACCCTGATTTGCTATATTAAGCATTTTCGATAATTTATGTTCTTTATAACCTTATGTTTTTATTGAATATGCCAGGTTTAATATAGCATCACGAGCTGCTACTGGTCCCCCATGCGGTACAAGAACTGTTGCAGGCCGTATTGTGAAAGAAAGTTATGGAGCTGCCAAGCAACAACACACGTTTACGGTAAGTGAAGATGCTTTGAATTGGAATACCATAAGCATTTTGCTCCGAACACTTTGTCTTGTGCTCTTTATTTTTGAAGAAGTTAGGTTGAGTTTAGTTGCAAATTTTTAATTTTATAGAAAAGAATGAGAAAACAATATAAATAAGATAGAAAATTTAAATGAAAATGACGTTCTAAATTCTAATTTTCAAGTCAGCTTCATGTCTGATTTATGTTAATTGTATTTATCCTTCATAAAGCAGAAATACAAACGGATCATTGTGGAATTGAAGATATGAATGAATTTAATCAAAAAGATAGATATTGCCTGACCTTTATATAAGACCTAGGCATCTAAAAAAGAAGATCTAAACAAATGAATGAAGATCAAATAGGCTTGAAACAAAGTCAATGTTGCAGATAGTGTCTTAGCATTAACCAGAACAATTTTATGGACACGTTGAAAACTCATGGTTATGTACCATGGTCTTTTCTGAATTTTGTTTCATGCTAATTTTCTCAGTTAAGTTGTGCTGCTTTATTCTATTGGAACAGAAGTTGTTACATTTTGTTTTGTGGTTTCATCAATTTGACCAATCAATTCGCTGTAGTGCATATATATTTCAAAGGAATCACTGTTTTGCCTGTCTTTATTGCTAAACTTGTGGTATCCTATTCAGATAGAAGTCCTATGGAGCAAAGGGGAAAAACCACTAGCTCCACTTCATCCTCTTCTAATTAAAGGTCGAAATCTTTACCGATTGAAGACTTTGCGACAGGTTTGAGTCATTTAGAAAAATTCTCACTAGTTTGACCTTTTGCACACATTTATTTTACTACTGTTACTTATTCTTGTTCTGAAAGTAGAGATGGGAAGATGAAGGAGAGAGGCAGAAGATTTTAATGGAAAAACATTTGAGGGGTTCCCTTGCCAGGTCTGATAGAGAACTGCGAATCCAGGAAAAGGAAAGGAGGAAAGTTCTTAGGGCGACCAGGTATTTGCTTATGCTTATCATGGTAGAAATAATTTGGCTTACAATCATTAGTACGCAGGCAAATGCATAACAAAATAGAGACCTGTTTATGCTATCTAGTTTTAAGACTTCAGTTGTTTTTATTACAGAATTAAGAGAAAGAATGAGCCATACAATAACCAGTCCCAGTCAAAATCAAACGTAATTGCAAATTCTGTAATTCAGTTTCATCAATTGGGTTCATCGGTTACTATGGGGAAAGCAGCTCCTCAACAGCCTGGTGTTTCCATTAATCCAGGAAATACAGAAACTCAAGTTCAGAAGTCAGAGTTAGTTATTGCTTCAAGAAAACCAGTAATTCAATCCCAACAGTCAGGTTATTCAGTGACTTCGGTTGTTGATGCAGGAACTCTTCAACCTCAGCAGAATAGAGGCCAGATACAGGATAGAAATCAAAATCAAATTCCTCAGAAAGTGGAGAAATCTGATGTAAGTCAGGGCGAAGACTATAGGCAGCCTAATGTCTATTCGACATGGCATCAGTGTTCAACTAATGATAACAATTACCCCAATAAAAGATTGAGTGAGTCATCTGACAGGAATTATCATCAGTTGCCATTGAGAAGCAAGAGGGATGATACTGCAAACTTCTTGCACCCTAACATATACATGCATAATGCCAGCTTTCCAATTAATGACAAAAAACCATATACAAACCGGATGAACGAGTCATGTGAGCTGAATTACCCGATGTTACCTCTAAGGAGTAGGAACCATCATGGACCAGAGAATCCAGCACTTTACCGGCCAATGTGCTCTCCAGATAGATATGGTCGCCGAGCACGACAGGTCTGCTGGCACTATTCTAGAGGACGATGTTACCATGGAGATAATTGCAAATTTTTGCATGAGCTGAGAGGGGAAGAGCAATGGTCTTCTGGTCAAGGGAGGTTCTAAAGTTCAGGCTAAAAACTTCGCTAGTTATGTTTGGAACTTATCGATTCACCAAGTTTTGCATATGCGGGGATTACCTTGTTTTCTATGGCAGATAACTAACTTAGAATTTGAAGGAATATGATATGGCAAATAAATAGGATACAAACATGACTTGGGTTTGTATAACGTGTTCAGACTTAAAATAACCTGTTAATTCAGGAAGCTTTTGTATAACAAAATATTTTCCTGAAAATTGATATGACTTTTAATCCATTTTGTCTGTTATGATACTTATTGGTATAACCGATCCATCTTCTATTTGTCAACTCCTATTCAGATTTTTCTACTTTTATTACGAAATTTTTTGATTGAAATGCAGTTTACCAGCTATATTAATTTCTTCGTAGATGGGGATTAGAGAGGTACCTGTTTTTTATTATCACCGTGGGTTTTGCCATTGATTAGGTAACCTGATGAGCTTAAATTCAAACTAATTTGATGGATTGTATTGAAAAATTGTATTTATTTTAATTTTATATTATTTAGATTTTTTTATAATATTAATTTATAATTTTTTTAAAAATATAGAACATTTAATTTGGTCAGTTTCAATTATTTTAATGAGAAAGATCATATTAAATTATTTAAATCATATTAAATCATTTACGATAAAATTAAAAAAAATAAAATCTATTTTTCTAATAATAAAAAATTAGTTTAAATCCATAATAATTTATTATTCGAACTATTAGTGGTTTTAAAAGGTGGATTCCAAGATTAGTAGATTGAATACTTGTAATAACAAATATTATACACTATGTAACACCCAAGAAATTTTTTTTTTTAATTTCATTATTATTAATTTAATTTAATTTAATTTATTCAAATAGAAATAATAATAATAATAATAAAAGAAGTAAAAATTATTTAGGGATTTAATTAAAAATAATTTTGGAAACAAGAGGTGAAAATTTGAGTTATGGGAGTATTTTTGAAAGAAAAATCGAAAACCGGGGGTCAAAATGCAATTTAAAAAATTGCGCCACGTCAACTGTCCGGTCAGCAGCCCAGACAAACCAGGACGCGCCGCGTGGCATAGACGTTGACGAAGGAGGCCACGTGGAAGGGAGCCACGTGGGCGATCCACGTACACGCGATAGAACGGCTGAGATCCGTTCCCACGCGCACAGACGGCCCAGATCAAAAATGCGCACGGACGGCCCAGATTGCATTGCGCACGGACGGCCCAGATTGAATAGCGATGAACGGACCAGATTTATTTTCTATTTAATTACGATCAGACGGTTCAGATTAAATGCAATGGACGGTTCAGATTAAAAGCGGATGGTTATAAATAATCTCATCCGCACCCAAACCCAAACCCTAGTCGCCAGAGCCCCTCGCCGGAAAAGATAGCCCAGCCACTGGGGAGCCAACCGCCGCCCACCACTGCCGCACCAGAGCAATTTTCGACCGTCAAACGAGGTAAAAATTCTACCCTTTGCTTGAAATTCGATTTTAAACCCACCTATGGCCAAATCGGAGCGAAAGCACTGGCCAATTGGTCGGAAAACGCCGCGGGGTGTCTCGATTTTTACCTCCGATGAGGCCCTTCTCGATTCTCGTTCGACGTAATTTTTTCATCTTTGTGATCACCATTTCCTCCTCTACAGGTTTACCAGAGCAAAACACCAAACCGCGACGTGAGCCGGAGGAGCCGCCGCATCGGAGAGCTCCATCGCCGGTAAGTTTCGTTTTTTTTGTTTTTTCAGCTCACTAGGGCCATAAGAGTGTTTTCTCACTGGAATCGATGCAAGTTTGGCTGAATTCGACCGAAAACAGCCAACTCGAGGCGGATCACCGCCGAGCCGTCGTGCCGAAATTCTGAAATTGGCCGAATAGGCTCTGGGTCTGATTTTTGGGTTATTTGGGATATGTGTAGGTACCGTAAGCGCATTTTAATTCCCGAGGAAAAATTCAGGGAACCTAGGGACCGTTCGTAGGCGTAGTAAAAATCTAGGGTTCGGTATTAAATCTGGTAAGGACCCCTCACCATATTTTCTATTATGGAATTAAAGTTTGAATAAATGATAATACTGTATTTTTTACAAATTAAATTGATATGCATAATTAATTAAGGTTTCTGATGGAGCCCGAACCAGACATATTTCTCTAGTAATTCCTATTTGATTTATTTTACGGTTTAAATGCATTATGGTATCTGGTTTATTTATTCTATAGTTTTGAATGCATGAATCACTGTTTACTTCACTACTGTTTGATTTTAGGAATCTAAGATATGCTTGCTTTGTTAGATGTACGTTACTTGTTTAAGTATTCATGTTTGAATTGGTAACGAAGACTAAGGAAAAATAGGAAAGGGGCGGGATTTGATAAATAGATAAGATGACAGCCTCACTAGATATCCTGGGAGATGGTGGACGGACCGGGTTCATAGGGAACCCTACTGTGAATGTTATCTCATACCGGACGGGGTATAGAGACATGGTCATTTGACGCTCATATCGGACGGGGTATGGGGACGCCCTGCTTCACCCTCATACCGGACGGGGTATTAAGGTTTATTTTTTTGGTGCTCATACCGGACGGGGTATGGGGACGACCCTGAAATTAAGATTGTTAAGGAGAATGGTTCACGTGTAGCGGGGACCCCTATGGATCCCCATGGATACTAGTAGGCTGATAAAAAGGGGCAATTGTTGTTTGATGATTTGAATATAAAAGTATAACATGTGCTATGTTACAGATTATATATGAATTCATGATATTTATAATATTATTGTTTTCATAGATTGTTTTTTTATAAATCTCACTGCGGTAAGTGAACAGTAAATGGTTTGATTATTGATAAATTAATTTGTTTAAATCTACTGCTCCATTAATTATTTTAATTTTCTACCAATCTTTACTTCTGTGACGGTGAATAGTGTGATGTCCTTACTGGGCTAATGTAGCTCATTCCTTATTTAACTATTTCAGATCAGGAGGACCTGATTTCCGAGCTCGATCCACAAGAAGATGGCGAGTAAATGCTAGATGTCTTATAGTTTTCTTTATACTTCTTTTATTTCTAGTATTTCTTTTAGAAGACTTATTCTTTAATATTGTTTAGTACTTTTAAGTTATTATGTAAGAGATATTAACCTAAATTTTTTATTTCGTTTATGTACTCAGATTTTTATATGCATTTTCTTTTAGATTTTTGGGGTCGTTACAGTTAGTATCAGAGCCAGGTTCCTCGGACTCGTTCCTTACACAATGATACTTAGAGAAACACCAAACCAATGAATCATTACTCGACCATTCCTTGTGAAATGCAGGTACGGAGAGATGAGAAGAGGAAGACCCCCACTAAACTAAGCAGTCCGGGATGGTTCGCTTCGGGAAGACATTGACAAGATATTTGAGATGTTGGAGAGACTCATTGCTATCCAGCAGGG
Organism: Carica papaya; assembly: GCF_000150535.2. The sequence continues at coordinate 1,599,300 of NW_019014667.1, read as the reverse complement.
CCGAGAGGAGAGAAGGGAACTACTTGACGCTCCCCCGCTGCCACAGGTTGAGCCATCACTGCAGCGAGAGGATCCCGAGCCACCCCGGTACGAGCCTGCTCCTCCACAGTACGACCTGGTGCCACCACCGCAGTATAATCCAGTGCCCTAACCACAGTATTGCCCAACACCGCCACAGTATAATCCAGTGCCCCCACCATATCAGCAAGTACCACCACAGGGGCCCCCAGTCTATCCTCAGCTTGGCCCAGTCCATCTTCCGCGGGACCCAGCTCCTTCTAGGATTGACCTAGGTTACGTAGAGAGGTACAGGAGACTGAACCCATCTACTTTTGCAGGGGAATCCTCTTTTGAAGATGCCCAGTACTGGTTGGTGGAGACGGAGAAAGCCTTCAAGACCCTAGGAGTAACTCCCGAGCAGAGGGTCACCCTTGCTACCTACATGCTGGTGGGAGAAGCAGACCGCTGGTGGGAACTCAAGCAGACCACCCTGCCTGTTCCAGTTACTTGGGAATAGTTCTTAGCAGCCTTTTATGCGGAGTACCTCCTAGAGCACATCCGACATCTGAAGGAGATGGAGTTTGTCCAGTTGGTCTAGGAGAACATGACGGTGTCAGAATATGCTCGTAAGTTCTTGGAGTTTTGGCCCGATACTCCCTTGAGACGTTGATGGATGAGGGCAGAAAGGCTAGGAGGTTCCAGTGGGGCCTCCGCCCAGAGATCAAGCAGCATTTATTTGTACTGGAGCTCAGGACATACTCGGTCGTTTTGGCCAAGACACAGTTAGTGGAGAGGAGCCTCCACACCCTCCCTCAGTCAGCAGAGAACCACAGGCCCTCAGCTCCACCCCACATACCAGCACCTGCTGCGCCTGTCCAATAGAACAAGAGGTCCAGACCGGTGATCCAAGCTCCCCCTCAGGCTCTAGTGGCAGGACATGGTAAGATCTGTCAGCATTGTGGCAGGGATCACGGGGACCGACCATGCTACCGCCTCAACAACACTTGTCGCATATGTGGTAGTGCCCAACACTATGCGAGAGAGTTCCCAAGGAACCAGAATCAGGGAAGACCTCCTATCCAGGGCAGGGCTTACAACCTCACCCAGCAGGATGTCGATGCCGTCCCGGACGTGGTGCAGGGTATGTATACTATCTGTAACCATCTTGCTCATGTTTTGTTTGACACTGGTGCATCGCATTCATTTGTTTCACTTGTTTTTGCATCCAAATTTAATGTATTACCTGATAAACTTGATTCAATGTTATTTGTGTCTACTACTGGGAGTGCAACACTATTGGAAAAAGTTATCTACAAGGCTTGTGCCGTAGAGATAACAAATAAGAAACTGAGTGTAGACCTAATAGAATTAGGTATGGGGAATTTTGATATAATCTTAGGGATGGATTAGCTAGCGGCGTATCACGCCACCGTAGATTGCTTTAGTAAGAAGGTTGTATTTAATCCTCATAATGAGGAGTCATTTACAAATTAATAAAATCATTTAGTATTTATTCCTTGATGGCAAGTTTTCTTATTTGTCGAGTACCTTAACCTTGCTATTTTCTCTAACTAGAAAAACCCAAGAAAGAGAATTGTATTCAAGAGATTCTGATAGTCCGAGACTTTTCAGATGTGTTTCCGGATGAACTACCTGGACTGCCAGTGGACAGGGAAGTCAAGTTCACCATAGATCTACAGCCAGACACCCAACATATTTCAGTTGCTCCTTAACCTATGAGCCGCGTTGAGATGGAGGAACTGAGGAAACAGACCACTAAATTATAAGACAGTAGTTTTATCAGACATAGTGTGTCCCCTTGGGGAGTTGGAGTCACTTTTGTCAGGTAGGGAGATGGAACGTTGAGACTATGTATTGATTACAGAGGATTAAACAGGGTCACAATCAAGAACAAATATCCCCTTATCAAGATTGATGACCTCTTCGATCAGTTGCAGGGTGCACAGGTCTTCTCCAAAATAGACCTACGATCAGGCTACCATCAGATAAAAATAAGGACAGAAGACATCCCCAAGACGACTTTTGGAACCAGGTACGGACATTATGAGTTCCTGGTCATGCCATTTGGGTTATTCAACGCCCCAACCATCTTCATGGATCTGATGAATAGAGTCTTCAGACAATTCTTAGATCAATTTGTTATCGTGTTCATCGATGACATCCTGGTATACTCAAAAAGTAGAGAGGAATATGCTCACCATCTAGCCCAGGTTTTGTAGGTTCTCAGAAGAAAGAAGCTGTATGCAAAGTTGAGTAAGTGTGAATTCTGCCTTTAGCAGACAGCCTTCCTGGGGAACACCATATCAAAGGATGGAGTATCAGTGAATCCTGAAAAGGTTCAACTGGTGTTCGGCTGGGAGAAATTGATATCAGTTAAAGAAATCTATAACTTTCTAGGAATGACGGGCTATTACCGCAGGTTCATTGAAGGATTTTCTAGTCTAGCGGCTCCCCTAACCCAACTCACAAAGAAGAATGCCAAGTTTGAGTGGAATGGGGACTGTGAAAGAAGTTTTTCAGAACTAAAGAAGTAGCTGACTACTACACTTGTGCTGGCCTTACCGAGTGGATTGGAGGGATATATAGTTTACAGTGATGCCTCCTATCTAGGCCTGAGTTGTGTTCTAATGCAGCATGGGAATGTCATAGTCTATGGGTTCAAACAGTTAAAGAGTCATGAAAAAAATTATCCCACCCATGACTTAGAGCTTGCCGCAATCATACACGCCTTGAAGACTTGACACCCTTATTTATATGGAGAGACCTTTCAGATCTATACCGATCACAAAAGTTTGAAATACATATTCACTCAGAAGGATCTCAATATGCGTAAGAGAAGGTGGATATAACTTCTTAAGGACTATGATTGTGATATCTTGTACCATCCGGGTAAGGGCAACGTGATAGCCGATGCACTCAGCAGAAAAAGTATATGTATCTTAGCGCATTTGATGGTCTCAGAATGTAGGCAAATTGGGGCTACACAACAGGTTCGATTTCAGAAATTGAGGAGAGTCAAATGTTTGGGTCATTTGACCGTCAAGTCTGAGTTAATCTAGAGAATAAGAGAAACGCAGTCAGCTGATCCCACCCTAGTAGCCTTCAAGAATAATGCATAACAGAGAGTTAGCTCAGAATTCTAAGTCTCCGCCGATGGGTTACTCCGATTTCAGGACATGGTGTGTGTTCCAAATGACAGTGAGTTAAGGAGAGACATCATGACAGAGGCCTATAGCTCAAAGTTTGTCATGCATCCCGGAAGTACCAAAATGTACCAAAGCATGCGACATCAGTTTTGGTGGAATAAGATAAAAAGGGACATAGCTGAATTTGTGTCTAAATGCTTGGTATGTCAGCAGGTCAAGGCAGAGCATTAGTGCCCATACGGGTTTCTTCAGTCTTTACCGATCCCAGAGTAGAAGTGGGAACATATCACCATGGACTTCGTGACAGGGTGACCTAAGGCACGCTTAGGACATGATGCCATCTGGGTAATTGTTGACTGGCTCACCAAGTCTTCCCACTTCTTAGCCATCAGGATGACCGATCTCTTGGACAAGTTGGCAAGAATGTATATTCGAAAAATAGTCAGATTGCATGGAGTCCTAGTGACAGTGGTGTCCGACAGGGACCCCAAGTTCACTTCTCGATTTTGGAGTAGCTTTCAGCAAGCCATGGAAATGAAGCTGTCCCTCAGTACTGCCTTCCACCCTCAGACTGATGGACAATCAGAAATGACGATCCGTACACTTAAGGATATGCTTCGAGCTTATGTCCTTGACTTTGGGGGCCATTGGGACGACCATTTGCTCCTGATAGAGTTTGCCTATAACAACAGCTATCAAACGAGCATTGGCATGGCTCCGTATGAGGCGTTATATGGGCGCTCATGCAGATTATCGATTTGTTGGGAAGAAGTGGGCGATAGAAAATTGTTCGACTTGGAGCTGGTAGAGGAAATCACATCCAAGATAGTTAAGATCAGGAGGAACATTCAGACGGCTCAGAGCAGACAGAAGAGTTATACAGACACCCGGAAAAGAGATTTAGCGTTTGAGAAAGACGACCGAGTGTTCCTTAAGGTCACTCCTTTCAAGAAAATTAGTAGGTTCGGCAGGAGGAGAAAACTGAACCCCCGATTTATTAGACCATTTGAAGTCTTAGACAGGATTGGTACCGCCGCTTACAGACTAGTACTACCTCCAGAGCTTTCCAAGGTCCACAATGTATTTCATGTGTCCATGCTACGCAAGTATAACCCGGACCCCTCTCATGTGGTGGCCCACGAACCTCTCCCACTTCAGGAGGACTTATCCTACGAGGAAGTACCAGTCGGCATTACGGATCGAAAGAGTAGAATACTCCGTAACCGAAAATATCCTTTGTAAAGGTCGTATGACAGAACCACACACCAAGGAAGGCTACATGGGAGCTAGAATCAGACTTTAGAGCTCAGTACCCCCAATAAGAGGCAAATTTGAGGGACCAAATTTTTTTAAAGGGGGGAGAGTTGTAACACTCTAGAAATTTCTTTTTTTAATTTAATTTATTCAAATAGAAATAATAATAATAATAATAATAATAAAAGGGGTAAAAATTATTTAAGAATTTAATTGAAAATAATTTTGGAAAAAAGGGGTGAAAATTTGGGTTATGAGGGTATTTTTAAAAGAAAAATAAAAATTCGGAGGTCAAAACGCAATTTAAAAAAATTGCGTCATGTTAGTTGCCCGGTCAGCTGCCTCGGCCAACCAAGACGCGCCGCGTGACAGAGACGCTGACGCATGAGGCCACGCAGAAGGGAGCCACGTGAGCGATCCGCGTGCGCACGATCAAACAGCTGAAATCCGTTCCCACGTGCACGGACGACCTAGAAAAAAATATGCACGGACGACCCAGATGGCATCGCGCACGAATAGTCCAGATTGAATCGTGATGAACGACCCATATTCATTTCCTATTTAATCGCGATCGGACGGTCTAGATTAAATGCGATGGACGGCTCAGATCAAAAGCGGATGGGTATAAATAATCTCATCCGTACCCAAACCCAAACCCTAGCCACCAGAGCCCCTCATCGGAGAAGACAGCCCAGCCGCCGGGGAGCCAATCGCCGCCCACCGCCGCCACACCGGAGCAATTTTTGGCCGCCAAACGAGGTAAAAATTCTACCCTTTGCTCGGAATTCGATTTTAAACACACTTATGGCCAAATTAGAGCGAAAGCACAGGCTAATTGGTCAGAAAATGCCGCCGAAACCCAGCGGCGTCGCTGGAGGGTGTCTCAATTTTTGCCTCCGATGAGGCCCTTCCCGATTCCTGTTCAACGTGATTTTTTCACCTTTGTGATCACCGTTTCTTCCTCTATAGGTTGACTGGAGCAAAACACCAAACCACGACGTGAGCCGGAGGAGCCACCGCACTGGAGAGCCCTACCGCCAGTAAATTTTAGTTTTTTATATTTTTTGGCCCACCAAGGGCCCTAAGGGTGTTTTCTCACAGGAATCGATGTAAGTTTTACTGAATTCAGCTGAAAATAGCCAACCCGAGGTGGATCGTCGCCGAGCCATCATCAGAGCATGCCGGAGCCGCCGTGCTGGAATTCTAAAATTGGCCGAATAGGCCCTGGATCTGATTTTTGGGTTATTTGGGACATGTGTAGGTACCGTAAGCGCGTTTTAGTTACCGACGAAAAATTCAGGGAACCTAGGGACTGCCCGTAGGCGTAGTGAAAATCTAGGGTTCAGTGTCAAATCTGGTAAGGACCCCTCACCCTATTTCCTATCATGGAATTGAAGTCTGAATAAATGATAATATTGTATTTTGTACAAATTAAATAGATATGCATAATTAATTAAGGTTGCTGATGGAGCCCGAACCAGATATATTTCTCTGTTAATTCCTATTTGATTTATTTTACAGTTTAAATGCATTATGGTATCTGGTTTATTTATTCTATGGTTTTAAATACATGAATCACTGCTTACTTCACTACTGTTTGATTTTGGAAATCTAAGATATGCTTGTTTTGTTGGATGCACATTACTTGTTTAAGTATTCATGTTTGAATTGGTAACGAAGACTAAGGAAAAATAGGAAAGGGGTGGGATTTGATAAATGGATAAGATGACAGCCTCACTAGATATCTTGGGAGATGGTGGACGGACCGGGTTCATAGGGAACCCTACCGTGAATGTTGTCTCATACCGGACGGGGTATGGAGACTTGGTCATTTGGCGCCCATACCGGACGGGGGGTATGGGGACGACCATGGAATTAAGTTTGTTAAGGAAAATGGTTCACGTGTAGCGGGGACCCCTATGGATTATCATGGATACTAGTAGGCTGATAAAAAGGGGCAATTGTTGTTTGATGATTTGAATATAAAAGTATGAAATGTGCTATGTTACAGATTATATATGAATTCATGATATTTATAATATTATTGTTTCTATATGTTGTTTTTTTATAAATTTCACTGCGGTAAGCGGACGGTAAATGGTTTGATTATTAATAAATGAATTTGTTAAATCTACTGCTCTATTGGTTGTTTTAATTTTCTGCCAACCTTTACTTATGTGATGGTGAATAATGTGATGTCCTTACTGGGTTAGTGTAACTCATTCCTTATTTAACCATTTCAGATCAGGAGGACCTGGTTCCCGAGCCCGATCCACAAGAAGACGGCGAGTAGATACTAGATGTCTTATAGTGTTCTTTCTACTTCTTTCATTTCTAGTATTTCTTTTAGAGAACTTATTCTTTAATATTGTTTAGTACTTTTAAGTTATTGTGTAAGGGATATTAATCTAAATCTTTTATTTCGCTTCTGTACTCAGATTTTTATATGCATTTTCTTTTGGATTTCCGGGGTCGTTATACACTATGCTCTATTGAAAATTTTAATAATTTAATTATTTATTCAGACAATTTATTTTTTAAATAAATTAAATTAAAATTTTAATCCGTTATAATTATTTAAATAAAAAAAATTTAAATACCATATAATATTTTTTTTACACATAATTAAAACTTAACTTAATTTAATTATTACAAACCTATAATTTTATGTTTATCTTAATAGATCTTGTAATAATTGCAGTATAGACAAATCAAGAAGTCAACAACTATACGGTTAGAATGTCCTTAATATCCAGCTGACGTGACTAAAAATGCTATGAAATATTTTATATGAGCCTAATAGCTTCACTTTTTCCTTGTCCTTTCGGTTGAATCGGTCAGGTACATTTCTCTTTTATTTTCTG
>NW_019014667.1:1575664-1586981 GCF_000150535.2 Carica papaya | reverse complement strand
TCCGATTTGGCCACATGGAGGTTCAACATCGAAAACCGAGCCAAGGGGATATATTTTACCTCGTTTGGAGGCCGAAAGGTGCTCTGGTGCGGTGGCGGGTGGCGGCGGTTGGTTCCTCCGGTGGCTGAGCTGTCTTCTCCGGCGAGGACTCTAGCGGCTAGGGTTTGGAGTTGAGTGTGGATGAGATTATTTATAACCCTCTTCTTTTAATCTGAGCCGTCCATTACGATTTAATATGGGTCGTCCGATCGTGATTAAATTGAAAATGAATCTGGGCCGTCCATCACGATGCGATCTGTACCGTCTGTGCGTGATTCAATCTGAGCCGTCCGCACGCGTGCAATCTGGGCTGTCCGTGCGCGCGTTTGATCTGGGCCATCCGTGCGCACGAGAACGGATCTTAGCCATCCAATCGCGCGCACGAGGATCGCCCATGTGGCCCGTTCCTCGTGGCCTTCCCGTGTCAGTGTCTCTGCCATGCGGCGTGCCCTGGTTGGCCAGAGCTGCTGACCGGGCTGCTGACGTGGCCACTGACATGGTGTAATTTTTCTAAATTATATTTTGACCTTTGGTTTTCGATTTTCTTTTCAAAAACACCCATAGAATCCAAATTTTCACTCCTTTTTTCCAAAATCATTTTCAATTAAATTCTAAAAATAATTTTACCCATTATTATTATTATTTTTTATTTCTATTAAATTAAATTAAATTAAATTAAATTAAAACCATATAATTATTACCTAATAAATTAATTATTAAAATAAAATAAAAATCAAAATAATTCCAATAATAATAAAAATAAAGAAAAAAAAATTGGGGTGTTATAGCTATGGTTTGTCAGATTTAGACATTCCTTCAGGTTCCATTTGCAGTCAACAACTTTTTTACACAAATTGTTTGATTCATTCCAATATCCCATAGCCATTTACATTGTAAGACTTTATTTAAAGTCTTTATGGATCTCAAACCTATGCCATTAGAACTGATGAGAGTTTTCACCTTTTCCCAATTTACAAGATGAAATTTTTTCTTGTTTTCCTCATCTCCCATAGGAATCTGCATTGTATTCTTTCAAGGATTTTGACAACCTTTATAGGGATTGTGAGAGCGAAAAGATAATAAGTTGGGAGGTTTGATAATGTGCTCTTGATCAAAGTCAATCTCCCTCCCTTAGACAAGTAATTTCTTTTTCAATCAGTAAGATGTTTATCAAAAATATCAATTATTGGCTTCCAACTTTTCGGATCTTTATGTTTCACTCCAAGAGGGACCATGAGGTATTTGATGGGAAGCGTTGCTGATTTGCACTTTAAAACTGAAGCAAGAAGTTCCACAATGTTATTAATCCAAAAACCCACCATTTTAGATTTTAACATGTTGATCCTTAACCTCGAAACAACTTGAAAACAGAAAAGAATACATCTAAGATTAAGTAGCATGTTAACATCAAGTTGACGGAAAATTAGAGTGTTGTTGGCAAAGAGAATTGATGAGTGATCTCAATGTTTTCCTCTTTACCCATCATGATTCCACTATTGAGATTCAAATTTTTTGCTTGCTCAATAAGCTTGTTTAATACTTTCATAACCATAATGAAGAGTAATGGAGACAACAAGTCGCCTTGGCGCAACCCCCTAGAAGCATTAAAGAAAGTGGAAGGGCCACTATTGACCATGAAACGAAACTTGTTGTGGAGATGCAAGTATTAATTCATTTTTGCCATTTTGAACTGAAACTAAAACGATTGAGCATATAGTCTATGAAGTCCCAACTAACATTCTCAAAAGCCTTCTCCACATCCAATTTACACAACAGTCCCATCTTTTTATTTCTATTAAGATCGTATACCACTTCATTTACGATCAAAATAGTATAAAAAATTTGTCTTCCTTCAACGAAAACGTGTTGACAGTCCCTGATAAAAAAATTATTATTTTTCAATAAAAGCATGTTGACAGTCCCCGATGATGGAGTTTAATACCTTAGAGAGTTTTCTAGTCAACACCTTAAATAATAATTTATAAACATTGCCCATAAGTCTGATTGGTCTAAAATCAGTGAAGCTGTTGGCTCCTTTTTTAGGGATGAAGACAAGAAATGTGGAGTTGATCGATTTAACAAATGAGTCATTCTTGTGAAAATCATTGAAAAACTCAAGAATATCATTTTTCAGTACATATTAAAATTCTTGAAAGAATTTTAGATTAAAACCATCAGACCTAAAGCTTTGTCACCGTTAGTCTCTTTTAAACAGTTGTAAGTTTCTTATGAGAATTTGGCTTCAAATGTTGTTCTGTCAGCATCATTTATTTTGTTGAAATGTATGTTATCAAGTTTCAGCCGTTTTGAAATAGTTTTGTGGTATAAAGATTTGAAATGATCTTTTGCAGCTTCTATTATGGCGTCATTACCGCTGACTAGTTGACCATTAACAAAAAATTCCTCCATATAGTTTACTCTTCCTCTATGATTCGCCAAATAGCAAAAAAACATCTCTAATCCATTTTTTACATGCTTTCTGTTTTAAAGATACAGCTTTCAAATGCAATTTGTTAGCAAGTTCCTCACGTAAACTATTTCTTTTCTCAGCTTGTTTAGGAAACAGATCGGAATCGCTTGCCAAAATATCAATTTCAGCCAACTCATTCAACATATGGTTAGTTTTGTTTTCTTCCTTCAAACCTACTTCCTTAGTTTACAATTTAATTTCCTGTTTGAGTCTGATAAGCTTTTTAAAGAATATGAAATTTGCCATGCCTCTTACAATCTGTTGATTCCATGTCAAGCTAACCAAGGACTTAAAATTGTTCACTAATAACCACTTGTTGTCAAATTGAAATTGGGTTGATCCCTATTCGATCCCATCAGAAATAAGACGTATAGGAAAAATGATCAGATATCGGTTGAGGGAGTACTGGTTGAGACTCGGCAGAGACAGAAAGAGCTCGGTGGGGATCAAGAATCTATTGATTATAGAGTGAGAAGACTTCTCTCTTTGGTTATTTCAAGTTTACTTTCCCCCTTTGAGAGGAATGTCTTCTAGCCCCAGAGTGTCAATATTAATTTTGAATTCTTGAGTCATAGAAATAGAAAAGTTTTCTCCCGATCATTCATTGCGGTGCATAAACATGTTGAAGTGACCACCCACTACCCCTTTTTCCCCCATATGGATTGATATTGGAGTAGCTCATTCCATAATTTTTTTCTTTTATGTAGTTGGTACATTCCACCAAGTCTGATTTCCAACAAATGAGGATACCACTAGCAATGTTGTCTGCCGGAAGATAGAGCCAATCAGAATCATGAAAAGCCCATACACTTTTGACGATATTCTTGTCAATGATGGCCATTTTGGTTTCTTGAAGGCAAATCAAATCCGATTTCCACTGGTTCATGCACCCCTTGATGATATTTATCTTCTTTGTGTCGTTTAGACCCCAAATATTACACGATATGATTTTGGTAATCATCAAATTTCCTTGGTCATTTCCCCACTGTTAGATGCAACTTTGTTTCTCCCTTCATAATTGATAGAAAATTGCAGTCTTTTTAATTCACGGGATCCATCATCGACCAATTTTTTCTTTCTCCTGCTGGCTGTCTCATCACCTTTCTTTTTTTCCATGGATTTTTTCTCTAAGATGGCAAATAATGTCATCGCTTGCTCTTCACAGTCTTCAAAAGTGACTCTCAAGAATTTACTAACTTTAAGAATGTTTCGTCTAACCCATGTCGAGTAAAATTGTTTTGAAAAAAAAAGAATTGTTTTGTTGTGAATCAATTCAAAGTTGAAGAAAAAATCGAATATTCATTGATCAAACCATTCACTCCATAGTCTGATAGATCTTTTCAAGAACTGATTAATCGGACGAGAATTATCACAGTGAGTCACAGCGTCTGACGGCTCAATCAATTCCATGCATGGTTCAGTAGACAATATAGGAGGTAGATAGAACACTGGCTCAGGAATAAGAATCATTTCGAAACCAGACCGCGAAGAAGATAAGGAGAGTGGAGAACAATCACCTGAGAGCTCTTTTTTGCCACAAGCATCATCAAACTCATTGGGGAGATGAGAGGTCTTCTTTGGCAAATGATTATTGGTCGTGCAGCTCTTTTTCGAGTGATCTGTTCAGTTCCTTTTGGCCCTTTCAAAACTCCCAGGACGAAAGATGGTGATCGAGTTTTTACCCGTTAAGGAGGGGTTGATGCGGGTCAGGTACTTGGGTCTCCATACTCTTTTGAATTTTAGGACCTTGATGCCGGGCTTCCTGAAAGATTTTTTGGCATCCTTGCTGGGCCCAATATGCTCTATTCCTTTGCCCTTTTCTGCTCTTGAGAATCTGGGCTTTGGCCCGATAGTGTCCAGATTAATTTCCGGTTGAGGCAGTTTCTGAGCGTTCTGTGTTTGAGCCGAGGTTAGAGATTGGTTTTTTGTGCGTGTTAGAGATCCTCGATAAGCGAACCTTATTTGAATTTCAAACGAGTTATGACAGTAGAGTGGGTCGGGTACCTTCATCATTGCTTGGTTTGTTGCTTCAGGACCTGAAATCACTGCATCAATGAAGGTTTTTCTTTGTTTCAACTCAAGAGGGAGATCTGTATGGCAGTGTGGGCATTTAACTTGGGAGGGATCCTGTGAATGGTCGGCTGGTAGAGGAGGGGGGGTCCTGTACTGAGTGGTGACGCCAGAAATAGGAGGATACTGCAGTTTCTTGGATTGGTCCTTGAAAGGGTTTACAATAGGGACTACGGCAAGTTCAAAGACCGATTTCATGACGCGCCACCATCCTCCAGCTTCGATTCCTTCTGGGATAAATATTCTTCTATATTTCTTACCCATGTCTCGGACAGGACAAGGAAGCGACCTCTTTTATTCTACCGGAGCGCCAAACGAAGAGAGTGGTTTTTACCGTTGTGATTTTCGCCCCATGTTTGGGTCCCCTTATTCCAGTAGAAATTGCTCAGGATATCCACAAGCCAACGGACTTCCTATTTATTCAGAAAAATTGAGATCCTGAAACCATGCCCGTTTTTGCTGATTCTCAGCTTGTCCATTTTTTTAATTTTGATTTTTATCCTGTATTGGGCCTCTATTCTGCTGAGGTTGAAGAGCAAGTCTTCCTGCATCAACCGAAGTCACTGAATAAGCTGACTGTTGGGATTGAGTTACTGTTTCTCTTGCACCAATAACAAACTCTGACTTCTGAACTTGAGTTTCTGTATTTCGTGGATTTTCGGAAACACCAAGCTGTTGAGGAGCTGCTTTCCCCATAGTAACCGACGAATCCAGTTGATGAGACTGAATTACAGGATTTGCAGTTAAGTTTGATTTTGACTGGGACTGATTCTTGTATGGCTCGTTGTTTCTCTTAATTCCGTAATAAAAACAGCTGAAGTTGTAAAGCTAGATAGCATAAACGGGTCTCTATTTTGTTATGCATTTGCCTGTGTACTAATGGTTGTACGCCAAATTATTTCTACCATGATAAGCATAAGCAAATACCTTGTTGCCTTGAGAACTTTCCTCCTTTCCTTTTCCTGGATTCGCAGTTCTCTATCAGACCGGGCTAGGGAACCCCTCAAATGTTTTTCCATTAAAATCTTCTGCCTCTCTCCCTCATCTTCCCATCTCTACTTTCAGAACAAGAATAAGTAGCAGTAGTATAATAAATATGTGAAAAGGTCAAACTAGTGAGAATTTTTCTAAATGACTCAAACTTGTCTCAAAGTCTTCAATCGGTAAAGATTTCGACCTTTAAGTAGAAGAGAATGAAGTGGAGCTAGTGGTTTTTCCCCTTTGCTCCATAGGACTCCTATCTGAATAAGATACCACAAGTTTAGCAATGAAAGACAGGCAAAACAGTGATTCCTTTGAAATATGCACTATGCAACTCTCATTACTTTCAGTTGAAAGTACACGGTGCCATCATGTCCATGCAACCCGGAGGTTACTTCAGCAAATTGATCGGTCAAATTGATGAAACCACAAAACAATATGTAACAACTTCAATTCCAATAGAATAAAGTAGCACAACTTAACTGAGAAAATTAGCATGAAACAAAATTCAGTGAAGACCATGGTAAATAACCTTGAGTTTTCAACATGTCCATAAAATTGTTCAGGTTAATGCTAAGACACTATCTGCAACGTTGATTTTGTTCCAAGCCTATTTGATCTCCATTCATTTGTTTAGATCTTCTTTTTTAGATGCCTAGGTCTTATATAAAGGTCAGGCAATATTTTTCTTTTTGATTAAATTCATTCATATCTTCAATTCCACCATGATCAGTTTGTATTTCTGCTTTAGTAAAGGATTATAAATACAATTAACATAAATCAGACATGAAGTTGACTTAAAAATTAGAATTTAGTCATTTTCATTTAAATTTTCTATCTTATTTATATTGTCTTCTCATTCTTTTATATAAAATTAAAAATTTGCAACTAAATTCAACCTAACTTCTTAAAAAATAAAGAGCACAAGACAAAGTGTTCAGAGCAAAATGCCTATGCTATTCCAATTCAAAGCGTCTTCACTCTATTCTTTTCTCTCTATTCCTTTACTAATATTTATCCAAATATAGTGTAAATGAGTTGTTAAAAATTCATTAGTGTGTGACAATTGCAGGGTAGATGGCGAATGATGAACCTGTTAATGTGAATGAGTTCCAAGAATTGGCAAGGTAGGCCCTCCCCAAAATGTACTATGACTCCTTCACTGGGGGAGCTGAGGACCAACATACTTTGTAACAGAATGTGGAAGCTTTTTGCAGAATCACGTATTTTTTACCTGAAAAACTTTTCAATGACTAGCATATATAGAGCCAGCTATGGTACTTTACTGATTAGGATTTATGTGGGTTGTCAGGCTTCGTCCTGGGATTCTTGTGGATGTAAGCAAAATAGATATGCCTACTATTATACTGGGTTACAGTATCTCAGCACCAATTATGATTGCTCCACCTGCTATGCATAACTTAGCGCACCATGAATGTCTCAAAATACTCCTATTATTTTTGTTGAGAGTCTTCTTTAAAGCATCCATTTTATACCTGTTTGTGTTATTCTACCAGGAGAGGTTACTACAGCCAGAGCAGCAGCTGCATCGAACACAATAATGGTATCAAAGTTGAAGTTTAATAGTTATATAGTGCTTTAGGATCCTTAAATGATTTACTTCCATTGCAGATTTTATCCTACATGTCATCCCTTACTGTGGAGGAGGTTGCTTCCAGCTGCAATGCTGTTCGCTCCTTTCTAACTATATGCATTAATCTCCCTTGGACTCTTTTATTTTTACTCTGAACTTTATTTATCTTTTTTCCTTTCTGTAGTGTGTATCTTGATCCCGTTACTTAGAAGCTTCAACTTTAATTAACAAGCTCCGATTAATAGGTATACAAGAGATGAGAGATATCAGCTCATCTTGTGCAGAGAGCTGAAAGAATGGGATACAAGGCCATTGTGGTAACTGTAGATACTCCTAGACTTGGTAGAAGGGAAGCAGACATTAAGAACAAGTAAAATATCATCTTTTCCTTATTTGTTTGATGTTCAATGTCTTTTGTATTTTGGTGTAGGTCACTCTTGAATGTGGTACTGCTCAAATTTTAAAGTCCTAGCATCACAAGAAATGCCAATTCTATTTTTTCTCTCATGTGGACCCTCTTATAGGATGTAATTTGAATCCTGCTATGATTATGTCTGCAGGATGATTGCACCTCAATCGAAGAATTTTGAAGGTCTTATATCAACTGAAGTTATATCTGTGAGTGAAATAGTTAATTTCATACAATTGCCTGAATTTGAATGATGACAGTCTGAAACCATTACCTTACTGGATGAGAAATCTGTATTCATACTTGACTGTCAGAGGACTCGCAGAACCTTCTTAGTTATATATGTGCGTGTATGTGTGTTTGTGTGAGCTTCTTTTATCATCTCTCTGAGCATAGCTGCCCCAAATTTAAGGATTTTCTTTTTCTGCTATTTCAAGTAATATTAAGAAATTGATTTTCTGCAGGATAGAGGTTCAAATTTAGAAGCTTTTGCCAACAATACACTTGATGCTTCTTTTACCTGGAAGGTACAAAGCAGTTAACCTATTTGAATGGCTTGTAATATGCTTTTGGAATAAATATTGAAAAATGATGATCTGTTACGATCTAGAAATCTTTAAGGAAGCCAGTCAATAACCCACAGCCGCCATCCCTAAAGACCCGGTCAAGCTATCTGTTTTCTTTATATGTTCTTTTTATTTGTGTCTGTTTCTCTTATTTGAGTTTGTCATGTAGCCGTTGTGCTTCCGGAATGCAAGGAAAAAGTTGCTGTAATTCGTCTATTTAAACTTCCAGATTCATGAATAAAAGCAAGTCTGAATTTGCAATTAAATTGTGGTAATTCTAAGCCCTAATTAGAAACAACTATCTTCAATCCTCTTTGGTTCTGACTGGGATCTAACATGATCAGGCTAACATTTCAATTGCTTGTGAAACTATTACATAAGACGTTTAATTTGAAAGCTACTCATGAAATATCACATGGTTGGTTGATAATTATTTATTACTTCAGCTATAATCATTAATAGAGCAATTATATCTGTAGTCATTTTTGCTGTAACTGTTGCCTCACTTGCTGCCAGAGAAACATGGTTGTTCATGTTCCTTTTAATTTACATAGTGTGTATCATATTTGCAGGACATAGGATGGTTAGGATCTATTACAAAATTGCCAATCCTTATCAAAGGGGTACTTACTCATGAAGATGGTAAGATCAGTGCTCCATCTTCGAAGGTTTGAATTTCTTTTGTTCATGTTATTCATAGTATTAAGTAGAAAACAATTGTACTTTCTAAGTTCAAAGTTTGACTACAATTCTTTTCTAAGTGAGGTTCAGTAAAACTACCTGCAACTAATGTAATAATATGCTTGCAATTACAAAATTATGCTTTCTAGCTTTCTATTCCATTTTCTCTTTTATTTATTCACACCCACTAATCAGATTCTTGTTATTATATTTGTGATATCCATGGACATGAGTTTATTTGATTATAAAATATTTTAGTTACAACCTTGTTTTACAAGAACTCAGCTCATCCTTATGGTGATATTTTAGTTGTATAAAGGGACAATTTTCTTGTTGGATGCTCTTCTGGTTGTTTACAAAATACAATAGCTTCAAACTTTGAATTACCTCTTTTACTCTTGCTTCTTTCTCACTGCCCACTTCTTCCCGTGGTCGATTTTCTTGCTTAAAGATTCATGTAAATCCATTGTCAGCAACAAATGCAGTAGAAAGTGGTGTTGATGGGATTGTGGTCTCCAACCATGCAGCTCGTCAGCTGGATTATTCTCCTGCTACTATTACTGTTCTAGAAGAGGTGACAGCTTTTTTTTATCGTTCTCACCATGTTTCTTTGTCTTAGATGCAGATATCATGCTTTGAATTTCTGAAGGTGTTAAATCCTTCATAAGAAGGGCTTGAACCCTGATTGTCTATTGCTTTATGTTTAAAGCGTCTACAGATTGCTTTTAGTCACTTGCATTTGCATGCAGATGACTTTAAGTTAATCTAGTAAAAATTTAGATGTGGTAGTACAATCTTTTGGGTAGCAGGTATTAACTTCATAGCTGTTAGCGTGCTTTGTGAGGGAAAACCGAATTGTTTGTTTCTTGGACAAATTGGAGCAGTTCAAACTGCAATCTTCCAAATCATATTGTCTATCCTGTAATTATGAAATATAATATAAAGGAAGGAAACCTTTTAGTGATGCCATGTGCGGATGACGTATGGAATATTTCATTGCAATCAATACTATTATAAAAATCAAATAATAATAATAATAAGTGTCAATAATTTTTTCCTAGTATTTTTAGAGTATTATGTATAGTATTTTAGTATATATAGGATGTGCTACTATTTCCTTAGCAAACTTTTAGGTTTTCTGTTTTCAGCTATCGGTAATTTAACTCTATCATTGAATTTGGTTCATATTCCAACTTCATATAAAAGGAACGAGAATACAATATAAATAGATTAGAAACTTGAAACAAACAATAGTCTAATCAGTTATATATGTAATTCAAGATAGGTATTTTTTGTAATTCTTTTCTTGATAGGTAAGAATACAAAATCCTTGGTTGTGAAATTGAAGATATAACTAACTTTCAAATATCAAATAACTAAGAATTACGAATTGGTTTTCCACATCAGCAATCTACAGGGCTACTAGTGATACTTGGAAATGAGGTATATACTTGAAATTTCAGATTTAGTTTTTATGATAAGACTAAATCTGTTGTCTGTCATTTTATTCGAGAAAAGCTCCTACATAATGTAACTCAAACTATAGCAGTGAAATCTGTGGATGAAGTAAAATGTTCTCTGAATCTTGTAAGCCTATGCTGAGTTATTTATTTATATCAAGCTTGACACATATATCATGATTAAGTTATATATACATATATGGAGAGAGAGAGAGAGAGAGAGTAGTGTTAGCGAAATAAGATGATACTTAAAGTATAGTCTTTTCCTATTTTATAAGTTTTCCCTGTTTTTAGCTTCCTTCTTGCACAACAGATTATAAAAATAGTATTTCTTTTCAGCAAATATAAAACTAAATCTTTAGCTTGTGTGCTATTAGCCATGTGTGGTGGAAATTTTATGTTTGCCTGTGATGATTTCTTTATGAGAACAAAAATTGTTAGCTAGTGATGATTAAAAGTGTGAACGTATTTGAGTTTGCAGGTGGTTCAATCTGTTAGAGGAAAAGTCCCTGTTCTGTTTGATGGGGGGAGTAAGGCGTGGAATGGATTGGATGTCTTCAAGGCATTAGCACTTGGTGCACAGGCTGTCCTTGTAAGGTCTTGATACCAACTATTCACTTTCTAGAAGGTTCACAATTTTGTTGTTTATTTCAGGGTGTGAAATTTCTACAATCCCAAAGAGCTCCTTCCCTATTTTGGTGCTTGTTGATGTTTTACAATGCTATGATATGGCAATTGCTGCATGTCCTTACAGGTTGGAAGGCCTGTAATCTACGGACTAGCAGCTAAGGGAGAATACGGGGTAAGAAGAGTTATCGAAATGCTGAAAGCTGAACTTGAGCTCACTACAGCGCTTTCTGGTTGTTGTAGCGTGAAGGAGATTACCAGAGCCCACATTAGAACAGAGAATGAGAGACTACACTCCATGCTTTAATAGTGATTAAGATTGGTTAGTAAAACATTCTGCATTTCGGTGGATCAATTCTTGATCATTGCATATGTTTATGGTAGATAATGTGGATGCATATTCAAGAGATTGGGGAAGTG
>NW_019014667.1:1555916-1566834 GCF_000150535.2 Carica papaya | reverse complement strand
CAATCCTTGAACTCTTTTACAAATCTTATTCGGTCTTCATTGCCAAAATAAAAAAGCCTAAAAGGATCCAGTCTTTATAGCCGGCCACCAACCCCCCGTCGCCAGCCTTCATAGTCAGCCATAGAACCAGCCTGTCCCCCGCAGCCGCAAGTCTCAAACGGCTGTCCGCAAGTAAGTACCATCGTGCACAACTCACTATGTCGCCTTCATCACAACCAAACGCAAATGACTTCACACAGCCACGTTTTTCAAGGAAAATCCTTCCAGTAATTTTTGTTTCTTTCTGATAATAAATTACTATTCAATTCTTAAAGGATGTTGAAAAGTACGTTCTACGTTATAGAAGCAAATTTCAATATGATAACTTTATATTTTAGTAAATTCAGAATGGAGACTAAAAGAATAATGGTTGGACTTGAGTCTCTAAAGAAACAAACAAGTACCGATTTATCAGCACACTCAGATATGGCTTCTACCACACATGAAAATGTCTTAGATATATCCTTCGAAAATTCTTAGATTATAAACTCAGAAATCATGATCAGATGGCCAATACTTCTCAACAATTTTATAAATATGTTTCATGTCCAAGTAATAGAAAGATTGTTACTACATATGATTCCCTCAATACTATTGCAGGCAAAGACGATATCTAAGTACTAATCTTGTGTCAGTAAGTAAATTACAACAAGACTTGAATTGTAAAATAATATCTGACTATTCTCATTATGACTTTCAGGACTGAAATTCGGGAAAGATAATTGGATGCGTTGAAACCAAAACCAAATTCTACCACTTGGATGCACCTTTGCTATTACAACCAACTGCACATACAATATTTGGCTTCACCATAAAAGACTTTGACACCTAGTTTTCTCTAGCTTAAAGATGGTGTTTATCTTATTTTAAGAATTTAAAATATGAAAAATTTACACTACAATATTTGTGAGTTTACAAAATATAAACGTGTGATATTTTCCATTAATAATAAACGAAATTTAATTCTATTTTCATTTACTCATAGTGATATCTAGAGACCATTTCACACACTTAATCTTTCTGGAATTTAATGGTTTGTATCATTTATTGACGATTGCACTAGAATCACCTAACTATTGTTACTCAAAGCCAAATATGATGTTAGCGTATCATACCTTAATTCTACAAAATAATAAAAACCCAATTTGGAACATTTATACAAAAAAATTTTATCGACAATGTCCAAATTTTTTTCAATCACGCATTTTCCTTTTTCTTCCATCAGGAAGAAATCTTTCACGAATCATCTTGCGTCTACACTCCATGACAAAATGAAGTAACAAAATGAAAAAATAGTCACCTTTTAACTACCACCAAAGTTGTTTTTTTTTTCCAAAATAACATGCCAAAAAAATATTGAGATGAAATCGTCCTTACTATCATCTACATTATTAATCGTTAGCCACAAGTGTCCTTAACTTCTAAAGTCCTTTTAAAATACTTAAACAGTTTTATTAACAATAAGTGTCACAAACCATCTGCTCCTTCGGATATTTGAATGTGTTACCTTTATTCATATCATTTTCACCAAAGAGGAAAATTTGATTCTCGTGCCCTGAAATGTGTATTTGTGACATATTCATCCTCTCAAAAAGGGTACAAACATTATCATCCCCCACCCAAAAATCCTACATGTTTGCGGATATCACATTTGTCGAACAAGAATCCTAATTCACTCAACCTTATCTTCAGGAGGAGCCTATATTGGAAGATAATATAGAAGTCATGACAGATTCTAACTTACCATCATTGCCACACACCTCAAAACCATCACCACAAGAGAACGTTTAGAACCTATAAAAAAACTCACCACCACAAGAAAATCTTCAAAATTCACATGAGACCACACCAGACTCTAGGTTTTCTCAGTGCATACACGAAAGAAGATGTTGAATACTAAGTCAAAATAGGTACAAGAATCTGACTTTGATCCTGTAACTGAGGTAAATTCCCGCAAACTTATACAATTCTCCGATCATGATATACCTATTGCACTTGTAAAGGTATAAGAGAATACACTAAACATCATCCGTACTGTATCTCACAATTTATATCATTTGATAAGTGTTCATCAACCCATAAAAATTTCCTCACAAGTTTAAATAATGAGTATATTCCTAACTCCGTATTTAAGACATTGTCTTGTAAAAAAGTGAAAAAATGTTATGAGTGAAAATGCAAACACTTAAAAAGAATCATACTTTGAAAATTATAGATATACCAAAGGGCAATAAGGCCGGTGGGATACAAATGGATTTTCTCAATAAAATATAAAACAGATGGCACAATCAGAAGATATGAAACGAGACTAGTAGCAAAAAGATATACATAGACATATAGAATAGACTACCAAGAGACATTCGCACTAGTAGGCAAGATGAATACCGAGCGAATCTTGTAGTCATTAGTTGCCCACTTTGACTATAAATCACAATGGTTTGATGTAAAGAATGTGTTTTTGCATAAAGATTTAAAAGAAAAAACTTACATAGATATTCCACTAAACTTTGGCAGAGGAGTAGGACCAAATAAGACATGTACTAAAAAAGACTCTATATAGGCTTAAACCATCACCAAGAGCATGGTTTGCCAAGTTTGCAAGGTATGATAAATTTGAGATTTAAGTAAACTTAAGAAAAACCACACTCTTTTTATCAAACACTCAAAAAAAAGAGGAGTTAAAATTCTCCCATTATACGTTAATTACATTATCGTAGCAGGAAATGATGAAAATGAACAACAAATACTAAAACAATGCCTAATAAAAGAATTTGAAATAAAAAAACTAGGCAAATTGAAATATTTTATGAGAATTAAAGTTGTCAGCCCATAAGTATAAAATTTTTATTTCTCAACAGAAATGTACTCGTGACCTGTTAAAAGGCACTAGCAAGCTAGCATACAAACTAGCTAGCAAGCCTATTGACCCTAATCACCATTAGATAGCAATGAGATACACAGCAAAAAGTAATGTATAGAAATAGTTGGGAGATTGATTTACTATCTCATACAAGACCAGATATCGCTATGCAATAAGTATTATTAGTCAATTCATGAACAATCCCAAAAGAAGTGCACTACAAACAGTCTATAAAGTACTGCAATACTTAAAACGGTTAATATAAAAATGAATTATGTTCAAGAAGTAAGACAAATTGCTCATAAAAGCCTATATGGATATAGATTATATAGGATTGACTGTAAACAGAAGATTTACTATAGGCTACTGTATCTTCTTCAGAGGCAACCTAATCATCTAAAGAAGTAAGAAACAAAAAATAGTTGTGAGATCAAGTGCAGAATCAGAGTTTTGGGTAACGACACAAGAGATATGTGGATTACTGTAGATTAAAAGAGTTCTAGAAGATCTTATGCACCTATACTATGACAACAAGTCGGCTATAAGTATTACTCACATCTTGTGCAATACGACTAGACCAAACACATTGGGATTGATAGACATTTTATTAAAACAAAACTTGACAGCTTAATATATATTGTCATACATGCCCACCAATTCCCACTTGCAGACGTGTTAATTAAAAGTGTAAGTAATTCAACACTTCAAACTCTTATTAGCAAGTTGGAAATGAACAACATATATTCTCCAGCTTGAGTGGGAGCGTTAAAAATGGAAGTAAATCAAGGAATCAAAGAAGAAGAAAATCAAGGCATTATAGAGAAAGAAAATCAAGACACTAAAGAAGAAGTAAATTAGAGAATCAAAGAGGAAGAAAACTAGGATATAAGGATAAATTACATCACTTGTAAATTGTAGTTAATTGTCTATTTCCCTTCCCATCATGGAAAACCTGTATATATATGGCTATAATATTCAACAAAATACATTAATCAAACAAAATTCTCAACAGTAACAAATGCACATAGATATGCCATATAAGTGGTTCTTGAAAGAAAGAAAGAAATGACTATAACCATGTGGATTGCTTTTTTTTTCTTTAGCCAGTTCACTGTTTGTGGCTCAACCAAATTTCTCCTCCATTATGTAGAGATCAATCATTTAAATTTTCAAATGGAGCTGTGATGTTGCTGAATAGGTGATGATAGAGAATGTTGACAATATTATAGTACTTCTAGGAGAATTGTTTTTAATTATTTCTTTCTCCTATTACAATTCTATTACCATCAAGGGGTTTATTTATGTTTCTATATATCTTGAAGTTTCCTAATTATACTATTAAAGAGGCACCAAGGTGTCAATCCTATACTAAGGGATAAAATATATCTAAAAGAAAACAAAACGACAAGCAAAAGCTCGAAGATCCACTCTTGACAAGATGGAGTGACCTCTATACAAAACCTCAAGGTCTATAACCAAAAATCACTAGTATTAACACAAGAAGAAACAGTGTCATCAGAAACTCCGTGCTGCTTTCCTTCCATATTACCCACACAATGGCCAACTCGATAAGGGTATGAGCTTTCTCCTCTCATTTCCTCTCAAACAAGGAGCTTCTTCCTCTCCTTGTTTGCAGAAATGCCATGAACCCAGCCTGCCCCAATATGAAGGCAAAAAAATACCTGATCTGCCTCTCTTTGCCTTGGGTTAAAAACCAGGAGTGATTTTAGTGGATCAGTTCATATTGCCAGGTCATAAATTTTTCTGCCATGCTACGCTCACAATCCTCTGAGGATGAAAATCAACACGAGTTTCACGCTCACGTAGCCACAAGTCAAACTTGTCTACACCTGTTCTGTTTTAACTTTTTCCAACAGGTTTCAAGACCATTTCAGACCTTCAGATTGGTTTTCATGAATGAATTCAGATAGGTTTCTAGTAATGTTATCTTTTTTCCTGTTCGAAAACAAGAGTCAAGCCTAGACAATAATGACAAGTTGAGTTAATATTGGGGTATATAATTTTCAACAAGACCAAAATACTTTGTAAGTATCAAAATAATTTTTTTTTGAAATAAAACGAAATTATTATTATGCACAAAATACCAAAGAGGTACTGTTCGAATACAAATTAGTTACATGTCAATTAAGTTGTCTATGACAACACTAAAGTCCCACATGTCTTTGATGTTATGTCCCAACAAAATAGAGCTAAAAGTATAAATTTATTTATCTCTAATTGTAGTAAGGTTAGTCTCTATACCCTTAAAACCTCTACCATTTCTTTCATTCCACACTACCCGAAGAATTGTAAGTGGAATAAAGAACAATTTGATATTTTCTTTTTACAATGTCCACCCACGCTCACACTCATTACTCAAACTCCCAGTCATGACTCNNNNCAGCCCAAAAAAAGAGATCCAATGCTGTAGTCATGGACATAATATAAGTGATTGCACAATTCTTTGCAGCATGGCATAAGTAACATCTATTAACTAGCACATTCCCTTCTTTTTTAGCATATTCAGGGTCGAAATACATTCATAAGTTGCCTCCCATGCAAAAAAATTCATTATATGAGGGACTTTAGATTTCCAAGTTTTCTTATAAGGAGCAGACATGTTGCGGCTGTTATCCTTCTTAGTCAGATAGTTGTATAAGGATTTCACCGAGAAGCTTTTCTTCTCATCAGATTTCCATATTCTTTTACCATTTTCATTATTAAAATTTGTTTCTGTTACAGACAAAGCAGGCTACTGTACTCATCAATTTCTCAATCATGCAATCTTCTCTTCACCTTCACATCCCACACCCTATCCTCCCGCGTAAACTCACACATGTCCACCTTAGCATCCTCATTGCCAGCAATGTCAAAAATTCTTTTGAATCTGGTTTTTAAGCTGAAATTCCCTATCCATTCGTCATGCCAAAATCTAGCCCCATCACTCCCGTAATACCCAGGCCCAGAATTGACCCGAAATAAATTTTAGCAATTTAAAAATGTATTAAAAAAAGATATTTTATAAATTAATTTAATTTAATTTTTGTTATATTTGATAAAAAAATAAATTAGGGACGAGAGTGAAAACAATTTTAAAAAAAATGAGTGAAAATTTGGATTCTGAAGACGTTTTTGAAAGAAAATTGAAAACAAGAAGATCAAAGTGCAAATAGGAAAAGTTCAGCCACGTAAGACCGCCCAATCAGCAATCTCGACAAAGCAAAATGTATCGCGTGGCAAGGCACGCTGACGTCGGTGCCACGCGGAAGGCCACGCTGGCGATCCGCGTGCCCCGTGATCAGACAGCCCAGGATCAATCCTACGCGCGTAAACAGTTCAGATCCGTTTTTCTCTTAAGCGTTATCAAACGATCGAGACCAAATATGATGAACAGTTCATATTCATTTTCTCCTTAAGCGCGATTGGACGGACGAGATCGGTAGAACGCGGGATGGGTATAAATATTTCGCATCACATGAAACCCGAACCCTAGCCGCAAGCACCCCTCCCCCGGAAGAAAGACCAAACGCCAGAGAAGGAAGCTGACCGCCGCTGTACTGAAGCCACCTCCAACCGCAAAAAAATGTAATTTACCCGCTCGGAATTCGATTCCGAGAACCCCTGAGACCATATCGGAGTAAAATGAACGGTGGGTGAGCCGAAAACCATGGCAAAGCCAGACGGAGCCGCCGCGGCCCAAAACCCACAACCTCCTCTAATAAGCCCCTTCTCGATTCCCGTTTCATATAATTTTTTCTACCGTTGTGTTCATCATTCTGTTTTTTGTAAGTTGACCAAAGGAGGAATCTCAACCGCGAAAGAGAGCCAGCAGAATTGCCGCACCCAAAAATCCCACCACCGATAAGTTTCAGTTTCCTAATTTTTTCGGCCAATCGAGGCTCCCTAACGTATTTTTTCGCAAAGATATGTGTAAAATCGGCCGAAAATGGTCAGGCCGAGGCAAATCGCTGCCGTGCCAAAATTCCGAAATTGGTTGGAAAAGATTTTTAATACTGATTTTGGATTTTTGGGTATTTTTTAAGTTCGTGAAGCGTGTTTAATATTCGCAGGAAAATTCAGGAAATCCGAGGATTGTTAGGAAACGCGGTAGAAAGTACGGTATTTTGGACACTAATTCAAGTAAGAATCCTTCACCCTGTTCCCTATTATACAATTGAAACTTAATAATCAATAATATGGTATTTTGTGAAATTTAGAAAACTTTGGAAATAATTACAGGTTACTAATGGAGCTGGAACCAGTTAGTTATTTATTTGTCTTATTTAACTGATTATTTACTTGTACAGCTTTAAATACATGATAATATATTGAAATAGTTAAATGATTCAGTTGTGTTTACTTGATACATATATCACTTGTTTTGCATGATTTACGGTTGATTTGTGAAATGTGAAATTAATATACAAATGGAAAATTACTTGATTATATGAATAAATAAATAATTGTCTTACTGGATATCTTGGAAGATGGTGGACGAACCGGGTATATAGGAAA
Source organism: Carica papaya (assembly GCF_000150535.2). The sequence continues at coordinate 1,559,420 of NW_019014667.1, read as the reverse complement.
CTCTATCGTGAACGTTACCTCATACCGGACGAGATATTAAATGATGGTATTTTTGGCGCTCATATTGGACAGAGTATGAAGACGGCCCGATTTACCCTCATACCAGACAGGGTATCGAGGAATGACATTTTTTACGCTCATACCAGATAGGGTATGGGAACGCTCGGTTAATTGACAAGTTTAGATATTGGGTTCACGCGTAGGGGGACATCCCTATGGACCATTGAAGGTACCAGTAAGCAAATAAAAATGAAAATTATTATTCTTACTCACTTGTATAAGGAATCATAATGTTATTTGAGTTATTATCTTTATAGGTAGATTTTAAAAATCTCATAACGGTAAATATACAATAATGGTTTTCCTTATGATAAATAACTTACTTAAATCAAAAGCTCCATAAGTCGTTTTATGTTTTTTTTTTACCAACATTCAGTTTCTATATTGGTAAGTAGTGTGATATTCTTATTGGAGTTATGTAGTTCACCCCTATTAACCATTTCAAATCAAAAAGATTAATATTCAAATCCTAATAAGTAGGAGAGCTGTGAGTAGGTGTCTCCTGAATCCTATCAAGAGTTAGTAAAGGTTAACCTCTCTACAACATTTATTTACTATTTTTATATGTTTATTTCGTTTTTTTATAAAAAGCTATGAAATTGATATTTCCGTAACCTTATGACGCATTCTAATTTATGTGTAAGAAATGTAAATCCTACCGTTATTATACGTTTCCGCATCTTTAAGTCAAATTTATTTTACCCAAGGTTTTGGGTCTTTACAGTTGATATCAGAACCGCATTTCTCAAAACCATTCCTTACACAGATTTAAAAACACCAAATACAAAACTATCACTCAACATTTCCTTGTGAAATGCAGGTACAAGAAATGAGGAGGGAAAGACCTCCATTAAACCGAGCAGCCCGAGATGGCTCACTTCGAGAGGATGTCTACCGACTCTTTGAGATGTTGGAGAGACTCATTTCTGCCCAACAAGCCTAGGAGAAAAGGAGGGAACTGTCTGACCCTCTCCCGCTGCCACAATTTGAGTCACTCTTGCAGCGAGAAGATCTGGAGCCACCTTGGTACAACCCTGCTCCTCCACCGTACTATCCGGCACCACCCAGACCCTCCCCAACACAATCCAGTTCCTCTTGCATGGGACCCAGCTCCACTCATGATAGACCCAAATTACATTGAGATGTACAAGAGACTAAACTCATCTATCTTTACAAGGGCATCCTCTTTTGAAAAGACCGAGTTTTGGTTAGCTGAGACAGAGAAGACCTTCGCAACTCTTGAGGTGGTTCCCGAACAGAAGATTATACTTGTCACCTACATGCTTGTGAGAGAGGCAAGCCGCTGGTGGCAGTTCAAACAGGCTACCTTACCCGTTCCAGTCACTTGGAAACAGTTCCTGATGCCCTTTAATGCAGAGTACCTCCCAGAGCACCTTCGACATTTGAAGGAGATGGAGTTTGCACACCTAGTCCAGGGTGAGATGACTGTGTCGAAGTATGTCCGAAGGTTCCTAGAATTTGGCCGATACTCCCCTGAGAGTATGATGAATGAAGGCAGGAAGGTAAGGAAGTTCGAGTGGGGCTTTTGCCCTGAGATCAGAGAGCAACTATACGTATTTGAACTTAGTACCTACTCAGCCGTTCTGGCCAAGACACAGCTAGTGGAAAGGAACTTTCGCATATTTCCTCCAGCAATGGGGAATCCCAGACCCCTAGTTTCACACTGTAGACCAGCACCCACTGCACCGGCTCAGTAGAACAAGAGATTTAGGCTAATGACTCACGCTCCTCCTCAGACTCTAGTAACAGAACGCGGTAGGACTTGCAAGCACTATGGCAAGGATCATGGGGACTGACTCTGTTATCGTCTTAATAATACTTGTCGCATATGTGGGAGTACTTAATACTACGCGAGAGAGTACCCGTGGAACCAGAATCATGTCAGACCTCCTATTCAGAGCAGAATTTACAACCTCACTCAACAGAATGCTGAAGCCAACTCGGACGTAATCACCTTCAACATGTTTTGATTGATACTGGTACTTCACATCCGTTTGTCTCACACTTTTATACAAAACTTAAATGTATCACCGAAAAAATTTGTTTTTGTGTTGTTTGTGTCCACTCCTGAAAGTAGGACACTACTAGGGGAGATTATATATAAAGCTTGTATCATAGACATAGCAGTTAGAAAATTAAGTGTTGATCTTATAGAGATTGACATGGGGGGACTTTAATTTAATCTTGGGGATGAACTGCTTAGTGGCGTACCACGCTACCGTAAATTGCTTCCACAAGAAACTTGTATTCAACCCTCCTAACGAAGAGCCGTTTACAAGTTAATGAAAATTTTAAATATAATTTTCTCATTTCATAGTGTTTTAACTCTGTTGTCTTCTCTACATTAAGCAAACTTAAGAAAGAAATCTGCATTCAAGAGATTCTGGTAATCCAAGACTTCTCTAATGTGTTCCCTGACGAACTACCCGAATTGCCGGTGGAAAGGGAAGTTGAGTTCACTATAGATCTTGGTGGCCCCTTACCGCATGAGCCGTATCGAGATGGAAGAACTGAAAAAATAAATCAATGAATTGCAGGACAATGGGTTCATCCAGCATAGTATATCTTCTTGGAGTGCCAGAATCACATTTGTACGAAAAGGGAAAGGAATGTTACAATTGTGTATTGAGTACAGGGGATTAAACAGGATCGCGATCAAGAACAAGTACCCCCTCCCCAGAATTGATGATCTCTTTTGACCAGTTGCAGGGTGCCCAAGTTTTCTCTAAAAATAGATTTGCGTTAGGGTTACCACCAGGTAAAGATCAAAGTAGAGAACATTCTCAAGACAGCTTTCAGAACCAAGTACGGACATTATGAGTTCCTGTTCATACCTTTTGCACTAATCAACGCACCAGTCATTTTTATGCACTTGATGAACAGGGTTTTCAGACAATTCCTGAATCAGTTCATCATCGTATTTATCGATAATATCCTGATCTATTCAAAGAGCATAAAGGAACACGTTCACCACCTAACTCAGGTTTTACAAGTTCTCAATGAGAAAAAATTGTATGTCAAATTGAGATAGTGTGGTTTCTGTCTCGAATAGACTATCTTTCTAGGACACATCATATCAAAGGATGGAGTATCAGTAAATCCCGAAAAAGTTGAGGCAATACTTGGATGAGAGAAATTGACCTCGGTTAAGGAGATTCGTAACTTTCTGAGAATTGCAAGCTATTATCGCAGGTTTGTAGAAGAAATTTTTAGTCAAACCGCTCCATTGACCCGGTTCACAAAAAAGAACGTTAAGTTTGAATGGAACGTAGACTGCGAAAGGAACTTTACAGAAGTCAAAAAGCGATTGATTACTGCACCCGTGTTGACCTTACCGAGTGAGACAGGGGGGGTATACAATGTATAATGATGCATCTTACCTGGGGTTGGGTTGTATTCTGATGCAGCATGGCAAGGTCATAA
>NW_019014667.1:1514456-1537452 GCF_000150535.2 Carica papaya | reverse complement strand
AGAAAAATGGTTTTTAGAATTTTTATTTTTCTTCTATAAAATTTGCAACGATCATGAACTTGACTTTTAGCCTGGTACAGTATTTTGCAATATGGCCGAACTGCTTGCATTTGTTACAGCATTTCTTCTTCCAACATCTCGATGTATTGTGATTCGATTTGTTACATATATCACACCATATATTTGACTCTAACCTGCTTCTCTTTCAATTTGATTTTGTTTCTTTTGCATATTCTATTTACTTTTTTTCTGAAAATTTTTTTAATTTTTCAAAAAAAATTTGAGTTCTAATACTAGTACTAAAAGCACTTCCCACAAAATTGCTCCCACTCTGCAATTTTCTTGCCTCGTGTGACTCCAGTGAACTCATCAATTGTTGAATTGTAAGAGTAGACAAAGATTTCGACTTTTCAATTGCTACAACAATATATTCATATTTTTCAGATAAGCTAATTAAAAATTTTTCTACTACCTTTTAATTAGAAATTTCTTCACCAAAATTCCACAGCTAGTTCACGATCTCGATTACTTTCGAAAAACACACATTTATTTTTTTGAATTCCTTCATTTGCATATTTTGAAATTATCTGCGCAAGGTATGCAACTTTACGACCATCACATTTGCGGATCTCTGAAACTCTTCTTGCAATATATCTCACGCTTTTTTTGATCTAGTTGCACCAATTATTTGAGAGAACAAACTCTCTGCAACACCTTGTTGTATGAGAAATAAGGCTCTGGCATCCTTCATCTGATCTTCCTCCAATTTCTTTGTTTCTCTTTGTGTTAGTTGATGCCCAGCAACAAATAGAGAATAACTATTCTCAACTATATCCAACAACTCTTGTGATCGTAGTAACGTTCGTATTTTTATCTTTCGTATATCATAATTTTCTCCAAAATATATAGAAACCATTGTCTGCGCTATACTTGCGCAAACATCTGAAGCCATCAATTAAAAATGTTTCTTATTTCATGAACATAAATTCACTATTTTGCTAATGTCCGTTCTCCAACCAGGCTCTAATAATACCAGTTGTTGGAAGTAAACTGAAGATAAAGATTATTGCGGATGCAAAAATATAAAACTGAAAAATAACTAGAGAAATATGTTGAAAATAAAAAATATATTATATTCACTCTGAATTAGATGCTGTTATAGAACAATACATAACCTATATATAAGTAGCAAAAATTTTCTATTAATTTCTCTATTGGTAACTGCTCATTTATTTTATTTAATTACTATTAAATTCTGTTATTTTGTTTTAAGTTTTTTATAATCATTAATCTATAATCTTTTTGTAATTGATAATTTAATAAAACAAATTAATTATAACATAAAGAAGCAAAAGAAGCTGTCTGTCTTTTGGCATATTGAAATCTTTTACATCCATGACATTTCATCAAGCATCCACAAAATGATTACTCTCCACATATAAATCTACACATAATAAATGGTTCTGTCCATCATGGGGTAGGCTTGCTTGCACGGCAGAGGAGAGGGGAGCTGGCCCGGTTGAATGAACAGCTGCGCCAGATCAATGCAGCTCTAAGAAGACAAGCTAAAATTGAGTCCTATGCTCCCAGCTTGAGTTATGCTCCTGTTGGCAGTAAAATACCAGATAATGAAGTAATTGTTGATCCAAGAAAACAAGAGTTGATTTCTAGATTAAAAACTGGGAAGAACTTTTTGAGGAATCAAGAGCCTGAAAAGGCATTTGTGGAATTCAAAGCAGCTTTGGAGCTTGCACAGAGTGTGAAGGATCCTATTGAAGAAAAGAAGGCTGCAAGGGGTTTAGGTTTGTTTTCTTCTATCTGGATATTTGATTATATTACGAATTAAGCCTGTGCCTTCTGTTCCATATCCTAAAATTTTCTTTGTCAAGCTGCTTTGAATTTGACAAAACACAAAGAATGTCTGTGCCTGTAAACTTGGAACCTTGCCATAAATGGCAGAAATCTGAAGAACAAAGAAACACTTTTGGCTTCAAATGCCATTTAAGTGCAGCAGCTTGACAGGCACTTCAAATGTTCTATTATGTTAATGGATCCCGGTTATGTGCTTCACAATTCTATATATCTGGGCAAGAAAACTTGACATATCCATTCTGACATGTACTTTTTGCACATGGCATCTTAATTTTGATTTTTTTTTTTTTAATTTCTTATTGCAATTTGTTTGACTCAGGAGCCTCACTGCAAAGGCAAGGCAAGTACCGGGAAGCTATTAAATACCACTCGATGGTTTTAAAAATCTCTGAACGAGAAGGAGAAGACTCTGGTAACACAGAAGCATATGGAGCTATAGCTGACTGTTATACTGAACTAGGAGAACTTGAGAAAGCAGGAAAATTCTACGACAAGTACATTGCTAGGTTGGAATCAGACTGATAATGTAGCACAATTGAGAATTGAAATATCAGATGAGGTTTCAATAGCTTGCAGATCAGGTTTTTGGCATGTGCTTTTAATGTTGTAAGTTCTCATTTTTTCTGCATGTTTGAATTCAAGTACTCTTGAATCATCTCGTTTTAACACCCTGAACTTCTGATTAATGTCAATCCAAAGATGGGCGTGATTCTTTTTGTAGACGGTGGGGCTCCATTATTTACCAAGCCTAACAAACCGCAAAGATGTCAAAGCTGGACTACAAAGTGTTTTTTTTTTTTTTTTTTTATCAGCTCTCAAGGGACTGTAACCTTTGAGGCTCCAACCTCTTGTTAACGGAAGGGAGACATAGCTAACTCACCTTCCATGAGTTCAATGCTAGACGGCAAGCGTTAATAGAGGAGCATGGCTTATACTTTATATTTGCAAACAACTGAAGGTCCCAGTGGGGGCCATAACTGACCAGGAATTATCCGACGTTTCAAAAAAAATGAAATTAAGAAGGCCGCTGTAATCGATTTGAAATTTCTATCTTGATAAAAAATAGAATATAAATTATTCAATTTTTGAAACTCGAAGTTCTAATATAACAATAGTTTGATTCAAATTTTAATTTTATAAAACATAAATAAAAATAGATTACAAATTTTATACCTAATCCCCAAATTAATTATTCTTCTGATTAAACATTTGGAATTAAAAAATTAAGTAAAACTGATCCAAATATGCATCAGATACATGAATTATGACTAATTTTCCATATTAGTAAGTAAATTCTAAAAATAAAATAAAATAAGTTTGAACCAATAGTAAGTTAAGTTTCATAGCCGTTTACAGCTCAAACAAAAGCTGCAAATAAGTATTGTGTGCATACATATGGCAAACATTTTGTAACTGAAAAAAGATAGTAACAACCTCACTGCTAGATAGAGAAAAATACATTTAAAAGCTTCCTAGATGTTTAGAACTCACTCAAATAAAACCTGCAAAAGCAGGAAATAAAAGGGGCATTCTGCATGAAACTCTTACAATTACTGATAGTACATGAGTTGCTGGGCAGCTGCAACATTCTGGAATCCACCATCATAAATAGCTTGGCTTGCTCCAGCAGCACCCACTCCCATTGCAGCCTGCTTAAGAGGATGTTGTCCCTGCATCAGGGCATGGACACCACCCATCTTACTCATGGCTATTTGACGCTCATACGCTAAGAGATCAGTGGCCGAGAGTCCAGGTAAAGGTGCAGCCGCAGGTGGGGGAAGTGGGTTAGAACTTGTTCCTGGTGGCGTCGGCTTGCTGCCCCAAGAGCACTATGGTCACCAAGAAATAAAAATAAAATCAGCTTCTATTGGACCAATAAAACTCATTCTGGCAATCCAAATTGATAATAAATTACAGACAATGTAAGTAACAGCAAGAATATGCTCATCCAAAAGTATGGTCAATGAAAGAAACTGCATAGAACCAATGGAAGGAGAATAACAACCTTAATTTGCTTGCCACAGAGAAATGACTGAGAATTCCCCATTTGAATTGCTAGAGCTGCCTCAGCATGAGTGCTGTACCTCACAAAACCAAAGCCTTTATCTCTCTGGACACGGACCTCCTCAATAACTCCAGCTGCAAGAGCATGGAAATGGCGATGAAGATCAAGCTGTGTTACCTGCAGATTGCAAAAAGTTAAAACAATTCAGTATTCATCATCTTCACTCTCTAGACATCATTTAATCTTTCCCCCGGTGTACTGGGACAAGTCAATATATAGAGAAGAAAAAACTAAAGAGAATCTAGGCAAGTTAATGGTTTCTTGCCTCTGGACCAAGATTGCCCACATATACAGTGGTGTACTGGGGATTGTTCTCAGGAGCTTCATTGTTTGTAGTTTCTTTACCATCTTCTGCACACATAAAGTGATTGATATGGATGGTCAGTGGTCAAAAAGCTTAGAACCCATCTGTTTGCCAAGTGCATAGCAGCTTAATGATAATTACAACATTTGAAGTTCAACTAATCCCATTCCCTCCTTCCTGTTTTCTTTGTCAAACAAATCATGGAATTTACAGCGTTGCAGAATAGGAGATAACAACCCAAAAAATATTGCACCAGTCAAGATATTTGAACATAAAACAAAAAAAAAACTCCAATTTTATGAAAGATATTTTAACATGCAAGAAAAAAAGAAACTCCAATTTTATGAAAGTAATCCATTTTATAAGCGATGCACCTGAACCATTTGTCAATTCCACCACACTTTTGGCATCAGAGCTCTGCTTGTCCTCATTGGCACCAGCACCTTTTGTTGCCCAGTTACATCGGATCTGTCTACTACCAAGCCACTTTCCTGAAAGAACAAATTGAAACTAAAATCAAGTTCTTCTTGGTCAAGAAAGAATCATGCTAGGAAAGCTCCACTAAACACATTTAACAGATTGCTAATAAGAATAACGTAATTTTTTAAAAAAATAAAAATAGTATGGCGTGATTCATTCACAAGCACCAAGACGTGTGCAAACCCATATGCAGAGATATATATATCAATCAAAAAGTCAATAAGGTCCTTAAAATCGCCAAATGAGTAAGACGATAACCCATAATCAAAGAATTACGTGAATTTACAGCATTCTCAATTTCAATTTCAACTTATATTTATAATATTTTTTTCTGAAATAAACTTTCGTCTCTAGTATTACAAACCTAAACACTAAAAAATCCCCATAATTTTGCTCAGATTAATTAAAACAAAGAACAAGTCCTGGAGCTCATAATCATGAGCATTTTCTAACATGCTTATGACTAAAAGCAACAAACATGACGACAACAACTAGATGAATGAAATCCATCATCCTTACCAGTCAAATCATTTATTGCACTCTGGGCATCCTGCAACGAAAAGAAGATATACATCAATCTAAGAAATAATTTCATCAAGGAAAGATCACAAAAGAAGACTAAACCGTAAACCGGACCTGTTGATTCCGGAAAGAAACAAACCCAAATCCCCTTGAACGCCCTGTTTTTTGATCCCACATAACTCTTGCATCCCTATAACAAGTATAAAGCACAGATGGATAAACATCAAAATGAGACATTACATATAATAACACAAGATGCATTTTAACAAAAAAAAAAAACTGTTTTCCCAAATAATTCATTATATCCATAACAGAGATGAGAGAAAGTTTATTAATTCAAGAGAAGAAGCTTACGAACAACTCGGATAAACAGAAAAGCACGCAAACAATGTTGCATCAGTAACCTCAGGACTGAGGTCTCCAACAAAAATGTTGAAGTGACCTGCAGGTCATGACAAGAATATCATAAGGGCCATTGACAAAATACTAAGATATCAACTATTAATATTTCAAGCAAAATATCAACAGTGAAAAAATGTACCAACCTGATGTATCCTCCCTCTGACCACTAGCATATGCCCAATTAACTTTTATAGGCTGCCCAAACCTGAAAATTACCAAATAGATTGTTTAAGCAAATCCAAGCTAAAGAAGAAAAAAATCATTAACGTACTACTTACAAATGCCTTCCATTAAGTGAAAGAATAGCCAGTGCAGCTGATCTACGATCGAAGTAGTGAATAAATCCATAGGATGACTGCACAAATACAGATAAAAGGAGTGTCAATGATATGCAAAGTCTCAGGAAAACTAGTTAATAAAACGGAAAAAATAGGCAAATACATCGCCAGGCCTAAACAGAATATTAATGGGGAGAAGGCATGCCAATACAACCAAAGACACTTCAGTAAGCAGCCTAAGCAAGTCACAACCTTTACCTTTTCCTTTCGGATAAGTTTGCAGCCTTCTACAGGACCTGTACTTGCAAAAACTTCTTGGAGAAGTGGCTCTGTCACCTGTATGTGAATATTTCCGACATACCTGCATTTTCTCAAAAATAGAGAAGCTAAAAGTTTTAAAAAAAACAAAACAAAAAATAAATACAGCTATAAGTAACTTCCTCAGCTGTCAGAAAATGCAATATTAAGCAATATAGTTGGCAAATAACCATCAAAATTTGAGAAAGTTTTTCCAAGGTAGCAGTTTGGAACAGAATACTAACTAAGATATACAGCAACTTTGTCAATTAAAAATTGAGTCAAGAACATTACTACAAACTCATGCATAACATCAATAAGTGACATGGGAACTAGCATGAACATGCTGATGAAAAAGCAAACAAGAATCAAACAAAAGAAATCCAAATAGAAAGGGGAAATATCTAAACACTCACACACTGCGGCAAGTACTTGGGTCAAAACCAGGAGGAAGATTTCCACTTGGGATAGGCTCTATCTGCAAAATAAAAATGTGAAAAAAGAAAATAAAAAAGGGAACAAAATAAAGAAAAAGCCCCTCCCACTCTACCCAGATCTAAAATACTTCACCAAAAAGGTTCAATGAATATAAACAACTAAACCTAGAAATTTTGAGACTTCACATAAGGAAAGAAGTAGACTGGAAAAGAAAGTAGGTCTTAAGATAAACCAGAAGAACCACGGTCACTTGGTCAGATTTGGATTGACTACTTGATTAAACTATCAGTTTGACTTCTAATACTCAAATAGGACACAAACATAATCAGGAAAAAAGATATAAAACAAGCAAATGCTAGACACCTGCAGATATACTACAGTTCCACAACTATTTTCTGCTCTTATTTCAGCTAGGTTGCAGTTTAGAAAAAGAAATAGAGTAGAAATTGTTTCCTGAGCCAGAATTTCCAATTGCTTAGCCCACATGTCACACACAAATGTATTACGTGCACATGTAGCATACATGTCAAATAGAAGGTCCAAGGAGAAACTCCTCATGTATCTTATAAAAAGGTCAAATAATTTCAGCAACCCAAAAAAAAGGCCAAACATCCACATGTCAAGCACAAATATTACATTTGTAGGTAAAGGATTTATGAATACAAACTTTCCTGGAGGAAGGTTCATATCCTCAATTCATCAGGATTCAGGGAGAAACTTATTACATATTTTATCAAAGACTTCCAGTAACTCAAGAAAAGACCCATACTGACAACTCTATTGTTTCCTGTTCTTTAGAAAATTTTATTTTGAAGCATATGAAAAGCAAGAACCATTGCATAACCAAGCAACCAAAGACAGTTCCTGTTTATAAAAGATGCAACTTTAGTGTCTCAGCATGTGCGCATTTCCTTTATTTTCTAGAACATCCAGCATAACAAAAGCTTCTATGGCCAATAAAACTACTCAAACACATGCACGGTTAATTGGCACATTTTACCACCACAGAAGTGGAGAAAGTAACCGCATAGTACGATGCCTGAAGTAGCTAAGAGACCTTTAATACAAGGACTAAGTAGTGTTATTTCTTTCACAATGAGCACAGCAGGAAAATTAACCATACGAGCAACAAAAACTTAAAGGAACATGTAGCTGAAATCACACGCGAAATGGAACAACATGCTTACAAGAACACACCTTCTCATTCAAGAACAATTAATTCCTCGTCATGCTCTTCAACCAAATCAAGAACAAGCAAATAGAAGCGAAACCATTAGGAAAACTAATTTCTAACCCTAAACAAGAAACCTCTACCTTATACTAACTCAATCTTGTTCACATAACTTGCTCAAAAATCCTTTTTCATATATACTCGACGTGAGAAATTTAGGATGAGTTCCCAAAAAAAGAGAATGAAAACAGAGAAACATACAAACTACGACCCTCGAATCGTCACATACCAAAATTGCGACATAACCCTAGTTCGAAACAATCAAATCGAATAAGCAAACACGAGACAAATCGAGATTGAAGATCAAAAGCAACACAGGCTAAGCAAATCAAAACTGAACAGATAGAAATTGAAAAAGAGATGTAAAAAGCAAGTATTCTAAGAGAAATGAGAGATAGAAGAGAGAAAGCGAGAGAACCTGAGGAGGAGCTAAGAGGCCAGGGTGATAGAGAGACTGCTGCTGGAGGAGAGCTTGCTGCATCAAGGCTTGTTGCTGCTGCTTCAGCCTCTGGTGCTGCATATTGTGGGGAAATCCTGGCGTTTGTTTCCCGAGAAAATGTCCTCTGTGTGCTAGGGCTCGAAGTATCTGGCCCCGAAAAACTTTTAGAAAAAAAAAATAAAAAAGAGAAGAGAAGAGGGCTCAGAGAGAAGAAATGAATGGCTACAAGGAAGGTATTTATAGGAGGATTTTTATGCTGGAAGTATAAATAAAATGACGAGTCTGTCAAATGACTTGTACTAACCGCCAATAGAAATTCGACGTGTTTGCAGTGGCCCGTGGCTGGTTTTGGTTCAGCCCAATTATGGGTACAGCAATAGAAAAGCAAGATCAACTTTTTCGTTGTTGGCTACAAAACGACGTCGGGTTTTATGGATTGCATAAGAAGAATTCTGATATTGATTCAAAATGATTCAATTCAGTCTAGTTTGAATTTGATTGTTTATATATTCTTTAAAAAAAATTAAATTAAATTAAATGTTCTCTTTAAACGAACTGTTTTAATAAAAGTTAATAAAATCAATAAAACAAACCCAAAAAAAAAATATATATATATATATATAATCATTTAATTTCATATAATTCATAAATAATTAAATTAATAAAATATAACAACAATTCATTCACCAGATTTTAATGTAATTATTTATCATAAATTTATAATGATAACCTTTTATTCTATCTACATTTATTAAATATTAAGGGTTAGATTAATTTTTTAAAAATAATAAATTAACAATTTGTTTAATTTTATGAATCGGTTTAGTCTAATCCAAAAACAGAGAACTAAAATGAATGAACTATTTTTTAAATCTTATCACAAATCAAAAGTGTAACCAAAAGTATAACACAAACCACCATACAACTTAATTCTGACATTGTCTATAATTCAGTCTAATTTAATTTTTTGAGACTAAACTATATAGCTTATTAAGTTAATTAATTTGTTCTCTGTTTCGATAACAAGATACAATTTAATGCTTTATGTTTTGAATTTTTCGTATTTAGTACATGTATTTTCTTTAATTATTTGATTCTTAATCAATTAATATAATGTTATTAGTTTGAACACCTAAATTATCTAAATTCTAAAGTACATAGATAGTTCATATTAGACTATAATTTTTTTATTAAAAAAATATATATTTTTTTAAAGACATTATATGTTAATCTTAATTAAGACATGAACTGAAATTTAAATCTTTATTTTAAACTAAAATCGGAATAACTACATAAACGAAGCCCTAAATACACAAATTTTCCAATCGCTAGCTCCTCTTGTATTGTTGACCATGGTATTCATTATCATTCATACTCTAGAAATTGATCTTGAATCAAGCTTAACCTTCATGCATTACACAAGAACATGAAAATAAGATACAAAGCATACATGGGTCCATGAGAATAAGAATAGAAAAATCATCTTATATACTCCCATTGGAAAAGAAGAATATGTATACATAAACAAGTTTCTATTTGATCAAATGTGGACTAATTGAACTAAATGAGTAAAAGCTATTGGTATCCTAACCTACAAGATTATCGAACAAATCTTTTCTATAACCTTAGGTCAAGATGCTTTGAACATTGTCCTTCCTCCTGCATAGCATTTTCTAGATGATCATTTGGTTCCGGAATCAGCTGCTTCGAAGCTTCATGGTTTACGCCTCGTGATGATTGACCTTCCTCAGGTAACAGGTTGACATCCTCCGGTTTGGGAGGATGAAGACCACCATTATGGTGATTTACTTGGTATGGCGCTTTTGCAGCAACCCTGAAAAGCAAGAATGATGATTCAACTTAGCAATTTCGTTTATTCAAACTAAAATTAGTTACAAAAAAAAGTTATATAATCTAGTATAGATTCTCATACTTAATTGAAATAGAATTATATCCCATGAAGAATCCAAATCATTCTCATCATATTAACAAGTGGGTAACATGGGTTAACACACAATTTTGCGCGGGTAACATGCAATTTTACCTGTCCTTTCGTTTGGCGAAGAAACGGTGAAGTGAAGCTCTTCGTGCTATACGTTCTATATGGTGAAGTTGGGTATTATGTTCATTCCCAGATGTGGAAGGAACATTCAAATCAGGAACAACAGGATTGCCAGAGGCCGGGTTATTAATTCTGTCATTACCAATACTGGCATTGTTAATACTAGAGCTTCCTTGCTTAGCTAGCTCCATTATCTCCTTGACCTTGTCAGCCGGAAAGTCATTGTATACCAGGACATGTCCGGCATAAAAAATGGTCAGTTGAGCAGGATCTGCCTCCGCCGCCACTGATGGTTTCCTAATCAAGAAAAGCCAAATGCTCCCATTAGTTTTCCCAAATCAAGTTTATGACAATGACGGTTAATTCTTTTATATACATATATATATATATATGTATACACACATATGTACCAAGTTCTTTTATATCAATCAAGGGTATGTTTCATTTTCAGCTTACTCTGCATTTAAAAGAAAGAAAAAAGGAAAGTTGAGGCAAACATACCTTAAATCACCATTATTGATAGTGGTGGTGATGGAGGTGTCTTTGATGGAAGCAGAGGCAGAAGAAAGGTGTTGAAAGAAATCTCCAGGTTTCACATTGGGGGATGATGCGACGACGTTTTGTCTTGAATCCTCAGTTGAATTTTCCATGTTAGGCAACAAGTTGTTTGTCGTCGTTCCCGGAAGCTTGTTAGAAATTTCTTGACCTAAAAAATTACCAAAACGAACAAGGTATAAGACATTTTATCTAAAGATTCACCAGTTTCTGTGAACAGGATAAACCAGCAACCTAAATTATTTTTCTTTTTTGCCTCTAAAATAATATCAACCACTCCTTTCCAACACCCATGAATTTATAGAGAATTTATTTTCTTTGACAAGAAAAAATTTAAATAAGTTAGGGTTATGAATCTATTTACTCAATTGCATGCAATGAGTAGATCTCTGGCCTTGAATAATGATTAAACGAAAAAAAAAAAAAAGGAAAAAAAAAAAAAAAAAAAATAGAAAACCTCGCTGCCCATCACCTAAACATTCACTCAGTTAGAAACCCAGAAAGAAAATCGGAATAGACCCGGTTCAGTCCCCTCAATTTTCTCGGGAAACAAACAGTAACCAAGATGGTATTTTCACAATCTACATCAGAACCTGAGAAAAGAAAAACTCAAACCCAGAAATCAAAAAAGAAAAAACAGAGAGAAAAGGAAGGAATTATACCTTTGGGCTCAATTTTCCCAGTGATGCCAAGGCTGATATCTCCAAAGCTCCCTCTCTCCTTCAAGTACCGGCTCAAGAGATTACATTTCTGAGAAAAATTAGGCTTTTCCGGCGCCTTGCCAGACCTTTGGTCTAGATTCGACATGTTTGTCTTCTCTGAAACTCAAGCGTCCGATTTCTTCAGAGCTAGAAAGGTTGATCTGTGGGATATTTAAATGGGAAGGAGCAGATTATTATGCATTTGAGAGGAGAGGATGTTCTCTCCGCAACTTAATTGTACTCGGAATAAGTTTGAAAATTACAGAAACCCCCTCAAAGACTATAAATATACAGAAAATCCCAGATTTCTAAAGTTATTAACATTAAATACCAAATTTACCATAATTATTTATTTATTAATTAAATTGCTGAAATATTTTTTTCAATATTTCAGTTAAATTGTCGACTGTTAAATTTAATGAATTAATGTTATTTAATCAATTTAATATATTATAATAAATTTAGTATCAAAAATTAAAATTTAAAACCATCAAAGAGTAAAGTAAACTATGTAATAGTTTATAAAATAAAGTGGTTTTTGTTTAATTTTAAAAAAGTGTTGGGGCTTTTTGGGTATTTCTTAAAATATTAAAGAGATTCCTGAAATTTACCTTGAAATTAACATTAGTTTCCTGTTTTGAAGCACGTTTTTTTTTCCTTCAAAATAGTGGGGCCCCGTGGAGGAAAAATATATATAAAATAAAAGTAGGAAGGTGGGTGGGTGCTGTTCTATTTTTGATCAAGTCTGGTGGATCCAGTCATTTTCAAGTGTACAAAATTTTAAAATAATAAAGAAGAAAAACGTGGTGCATAAATATAATATAATATTTTTTCTCCTTAAATTTTTCCACCTTTCACACATGTGGTTTTTGCTCATCTACATATATAGTATAATATGATATAATCTATATTCTGATTACATATATATTGTGGTTAAAATAATTATATTAAATGTAAATTTTAAGAATATAAATTTTAATAAAAACATAAAACTCGTAAATTTATAATTATATTATAATTTGATGATTACTAATTTATAATTTATTAATATATTTATAGAGTTATAATAATTAAATTGAATTTTATTTTAATAAATTATAATATATTCAGTTAAAAATATATATTTTTATTGAAAAATGTCATAATGATTTAAAAAATTCAATTAAAATTTTTGTTTTTTATAAATAAAAAAAAAAGAAACTCATAAATCTATATCTAATCACTCCATAAATTTTGTTATCCTTTACACTTTATTCTATTAACTCCAATGGAAATTTCAATGTGAAATTTGACCCACTTGAGGCTTTAGAATTATTGTCAACAATTTTTAATTTACACGTTTGTGTGTAATTAAATTATTTGTATATAAAATAGTAATGAAAATTCTGTTAGAGGTAACTATAAATGGACATCAAGTTATTTGTACCACTGATTTTTTTTTTCTTTTTTAATTTTTGTTGAAAAAAAATAACAACTAGCTGGTGGTATCGATTGCTAATGACTTTTAATGAATTAATAATACAGTAATTTAATAATTAAAATTTTTATATTTTATTTAAAATTTAAAAAATTAAATTTTATTAAAAAAATATATAACTAATTATTTTATAAATTAATATTAAATTATTTATTATATTTAATTTTATTATTAATTCATTGATGTGTTGATAATAAGATACTAATAAAATTAGATTAAATTGTAGTGAATCTGGTAACAATAGTAATATTTTATAGCATTTAGATTCCATAAATTAAAAATATAAAATATAAAATTATTAAAAGAAAACTTGTTTAATGTAAAATAAAGGATGATTTTATAAAATTTTTAAGGAATGAGAATCTGACTGGAGTAACTGACGGAGTTAGGCTCCGTTTGGTAAGACTTTTTTTTTTTTCCCTTGCCGACAATAACAGTCTGTACAAACAGCACGTGGTCCATTATTTTGTCCGACCAGAGCCGTTCACGTTTCTTCGTGAAATGCTCCAAAAATCTGATATTTAAAAAAAAAAAAAAAACTATTCGTAGCACGTGATAAACTTTGATGCATTAAGATGACACTTTGACCATTCCATCTTTTTCCACGTGGCAACATCTGATTGCTTTTATCTGGATTCCAGCTTAACTCGCTCGCAGGGACTCAACCGTGCTTCATGTGATTCACGATGTCCATATCTTTATAAACCAAAATTCTAGTTCAATTAATCATAACATAAAGTAAATAATTACAAAAAAATTTGTAGCATATACTTTATGTTATTATTATCTAACACTAAAATTAAATTTTTTCACATTTTAAATTTATGCAAAAGAATATAATTAAGCAAGCTATTCTAAAAACGGCTGAAATTTAAAATAAATAAATAAATTTTAAAAATTATTTGTACCCAAAAACTTCGCGGTATCTTTTTACATTTCCCTCCTCTAATAATTTTACCATGATTTTATATATAAATTGAAAATGGAATAGGATGAAATTCTTTTATAATTTGGTTATAAAAAATAATTAAAACAAATAATTTTAAATTTAATTTATAAATTAACACTTAGATAATTAAAAATTGGTCGTTAAATTTTTTTAATATTTTGTTAACCCACATCAAGTAATTATGAGAAATGTTACTTTTCTTATAATGGTTAATCCGTCCGTGACTTGAATATTTTTTTGGCACGTGTAATTATGAATTTATTTATTTATTTTTTATTTTTTTGAGTTTCAAGTTTTCTCGTGCATTCCTAAATTAATATAATGCTTCAAAATTAGAAGTAGGCATTATTTGGTCCCAACTAAATAATTAGATTGGATTATATTGCAACAAATAATATTCAACATGGTCTTTGGTCTACAAATTTTTAGCTTAAAGTTTTGGTCTATTATCATTTAATCGATTAATATTTTTAATATTAAAAATTAAAATAATAAAGACATAAATATATATTAAAAATATTATGCAAATAAAATAAAATATATAAATAATATAATTAGAAAAATAAAACAAATTTTAATATATTTCGAATTGAAATGAAATTATATTCATCTAGTATTTTGTATAAAAATATAAATGTTCGGAACTTAAAAAAAAAATTATAAATTGAATGCGGAAACGAAATAATAAAATTAAAATTTACATTTCTTACACAATAATTTAAAATACCTAATAGGGATACGGGAATTACCCTTCTAAAAGAACAAACGAAAAATCAAAAAAATAAATAAAAAATAAACAACTTAGCATCTTATTCGCAATTCTATTATGGATCGGGATCTAAATCTTGATCATTTTGATTTGAAATGATTAATGAAATAGTAAGGTACACTACTCCAATAATAATGTCACATTACTCACTGATACAGAGATGAAGATTTGTAAAAATTATAAAAATAACTAATAGAGCTCTTAATTTGAATAAATTCATTTATTATCAATAAAATTATTTATTACATATTTACCGTAGTGATACTTTCAAAACCGACCTGTAGAGGTAATAATACAAATAACATTATAATTTCATATTCAATTAACCAAAACAATAATTTTTTCTTTTTATCTGCCTACTGGTATCCATGGGGGTTCATAGAGATGTCTTCACTATGCATAAACTCTTATTCAACATTGTCAACTAACCTGCCGTCCCCATATCCCGTCCGATATGAGCATCAAAAATACCAATCATCGATACCCTATTCGGTATGAGACAACGTTCACGGTAGGGTTCCCTATGTACCCAGTCCGTCCACCATCTTTCAGCATATCCAATAAGGCTATCATTCAATCATTCACTTAATCAAGCAATTTTTTGTTTACATTTAATTTTTAGTTTCACAAATTAATTGTAAATCACATAAAATAAACAATACATGTATCAAGAAAACACAACCGAATTATCTTACAAACTCTAGCATATTATTATGTCTTTAAAACTATAAAATCAATCAATAAGTTAAGACAAGATAAACAGTGATAAATAAACGGTTCCGGCTCCATTAGTAACATGTAATTAATTATCAAAATTTTCTAAATTACGCAAAATACCGTATTATTTATAATTAAACTTCAATTCCATAACAATAAATAAGATGAGGGATTCTTACCCGAATCGGTATCCGAAATACTAAACTCTCAGTTGCGCCTACTAATGGTCCCCCGGTTCCCTAAATTTTTCTTCGAAGATTATGACATGTTTCAAGTACCTAGAAATACCCCAAAAACTCAAAAATGAGTGTTAAAAACATTTTCTGGCCAATTCTGGAATTCCAGCACGGCGGCACCGCCGTGTTCCAGTGACGGCACTACCGCCTGCGGTGACAATTTACCTCGAACTAGCCGTTTTCGGTTAGTTTTGGCTGATTTCGACCGATTTCATGTTCATTCATGCGAGAAAACATGTTAAGAGGCCTCGGTGTAAAGTGAGATATTTATACACGTCTCCCTTTAATCTAAGTCGTCTATTGCGTTTGATCTCGATCATCCGATCGTATTTAAAAATAAATAAATCTGGACTGTTCACCATAAATTGATCTGAACTGTACGATCGCGTTTAAAGAGGGAACGAATTTGAACCATTCATCGCATTTAATCACAACCGTCCGATCGCGCCTTAAGAGGGAACAAATCCAGACCGTCCACGCGTGTTGGAACAAATCCGGACAGTTCGATCACGGACAGACGGATTGCCAGCGTGGCCTCCTGCATGGCATCGTGTCTGTAACACCCAATATTTAATTTTTTATTTTTTATTTTTTTATAAATATAATTATTTATTAATTGAATTGAATTTATTTTAATTTAATTTAATAAAAAAAATAATAATAATAAAATGGTGAAAAAATTTAGTTAAGGATTACATTGAAAATAATTTTGGAAAAAATGGGTGAAAATTCAGGTTCTGATGGTATTTTTGAAAGAAAAATAAAAAATTGAGGGTCAAAATATAATTAAAAAAATTGCATCACGTTAGATGCCCGGTCAACAGTCTCGACCAACTAGGACGCGCCATGTGGTAGAAGCGTTGATGCGGGAGGCCACTCAGGGGGGAGCCACATGGGCGATCCGCGAGCGCATGATCGAATGGCTGAAGTCCGCTCCCGCATGCACGGACGGCCCAGATTGAAATCACGCACAGAAGTCCCAGATTGAATTGCGCACGGATGACCCAGATTGAATCATGCACGGACGGCCCAGATTAAATCACGATGAACGATTCATATTCACTCTCTATTTAATCGCGATCGGACGGTCCATATCAAAAGTGAT
Organism: Carica papaya; assembly: GCF_000150535.2. Next base: position 1,520,553 of record NW_019014667.1, on the reverse strand, counting down.
GGACGCCCCAGATCAAAAGTGAATGGGTATAAATAACCCCATCCGCACCCAAACCCAAACTCTAGCCGCCAGAACCCCTCACCTGAGAAGATAGCCCAATTGCCGGGGAGCCGACCGCTGCCACCCCCCGCCGCACCGGAACTTTTTTCGATCGTCAAAAGAGGTAAAAATTTCTCCTATTGCACGAAATTCAATTTTAAACCCATCAATGGTTAAATCAGAGTGAAAGAACCGGTTAATTGGTCGAAAAAATGTCGTCGAGGCCTGCCACCGCCGCCGCAGAAAATTTCACAAACCGCTTCCAATGAGGTCCTTCTCGATTCCAATTTCGTTTAATTTTTCCACCATTGTGATCACCGTTTTCTTCTCTACAGGTTGACCGGAGCAAAATGCCCAACTGCAACGTGAGTCAGAAGAGCCGCCACACCGAAGAGCCCCACTGTCCCGAGGCCCTAAGTGTGTTTTCTCATAGGAATTTATGTAAATTTGGCTGAATTTGGCCAAAAAAGGCCGAAAATAGCCAACCCGAGGTGGATCACCGCCGCAAGCAGTCGCCGGAGCACGGCGGAGCCGCCGTGCCGAATTTTTGAAATTGGCCAAGTAGGCCCTGGGACTGATTTTTGTTATTTGGGACATTTGTGGGTACAGTAAATGCGTTTCAGTTTCTGAAGAAAAATTCAGAGAACCCAGGGACCGCCCATAGGCGCAGTAAACCATTTAGCTTTTCGGTGTCAAATCAGGTAAGGACCCTTCACCCTATTTTTTATCATAGAATTGAAGTTCGAATAAATAATAATACGGTATTTTATACAAATTAAATAGATGTGCATAATTAATTACGAATTGCTAATGGATCCTGAACCGGACATTATGTTCTGTTGATTTATTTTACAGTATAAAAGCATGATAGTATCTGGTTTATTGCCTTATGGTTTAAATGCATGTATTACTGTCTTACTTGATCGCTGTTCGATTTTGGGATTTAAAATATGATTGCATTGTCGGATGCATGTTTATTTGTTTATGTGATAACATTTGATTTGATAACGGAGATTAAGGGAAAACAGGAAAGGAGTGTGATCTAATAATAGATAAGATGACAGCATCACTAGATATCTTGGGAGATGGTGGACGGACCGGGTTCATAGGGAACCCTATCGTGAACGTTGTCTCATACCGGACGGGGTATGAAGACTTGGTAATTTGGCACTTATACCGGACGGGGTATGGGGACGACCCACTTCACCCTCATACCGAATGAGGTATTGGAGTTTAATGTATTGGCGCTCATACCGAACAGGTTATGAGATCGGATATGTAATTAAGATTGTTAAGGAAAAGGGTTCACGTATAGTGGGGACACCCCTATGGATCATCATGGATACTAGTAGGCTGGTGAAACGAGAAACGGTTACGATTTTGTTTATTGTTAATAAATGTGAATTTATGATATATTCTATGTTGCTGGTCGTGCATGAATTTATGATCTGTATGATATTATTGCTTTTGTAATTTGTTTTCATAAATTCCCTAATGGTAAGTAAAAAAGTAAATGATTTTATTTTAAATAAATGTATTGATTTAAATCTAATGTTTTATTGGTTGTTTTGATTTTCTACAAACATTTGTTTCTGTGCTTGTGATATAATGTGATGTCCTTATTAGGCTAGTGTTGCTCACCTCTTATTTAACCATTTCCTATTAGGAGGACCTGGTTCCAAAGCCCGATCTGCAAGAAGATTGCGAGTATATGTTAGATACTTTATATTTTTCTTTACTTTTCTATTTTCTCGTGTTTCTTTTAGAGAATTCATTCTGTTATGTTTGTTTAGTACTTTTAAATTATTGTGTAAGGGATGTAAACCTTAACCTTTTATTTCGCTTCCGCACTTAAATTATTATATATTTCCTTTTGGATTTCCGGAGTCGTTACAGAGTCCACGTGCCTTGCCACGCGGCATGCTCTGATTCGTCAGGACTGCTGATTGGACGGTCCTATGTGGTTCATTTTTTTTAAATTATGTTTTGACATCCAGTTTCTGATTTTTCTTTCAAAAATACACTTTGAACCCAAATTTTTACATATTTTTCCCAAAATTATTTTCAATTATATCATCCACCTATTTTTTCCTAATCTTTACATTAAATAAAAATTTATAAATTTAAAAATTATATTTTTATATATTAATTTTAATTTATAAAATTAATTCTGCACCAAATTTCGGGACCAAGTATTACAAAAAAAATTTCTTCATTGGTTTTGGTTCGGTTCAATTCTATTAGTTTTGAACTTGTATTAAAAATGGTAGTTAAATATTAATTACATTTATTATTTTTATTATATTAAATAATTAAAAAATGATTAATATTAAATATTATAAACTTAAATGGAATGAAATTATTGTTGGGAACTATTTTTGGTCTTTCTAGTTCATATAACAATTCCAAAATTGATTATTATTCTTCAAAAAAAAACCAAAATTAATTATTCACTAAAATACAGAGAATGGATTATGGAAATTGGGAAATTAACTCAGACTCTCTCCTTTCGAAACGTGGGCATTCCTATTGGACTTGATTGGGCCCACAACATTGCTATCATCAAAGAGCAGATGGGAGTTTCAGTACACTGCATAACACCGAAATATACACTCGTTAAGCCAGGAAATAACGACCATAACGGTTTTTCAGGTTGACAAATTCAAAAAACAAAAATTTGAAGCTTAACTTTCTCTCCTTCCATGGCTGTCTTCAATCCCTTTCCACTCACTATGAGCGGAAGAAAACAGATGAACAATTCGCCAAAAATTTCCACCACGACAAAACCCCACAAAGCTAATCCACCGTCTTCAACCTTCAATTTTCCGGCTAACTAATGGCCGTAGCCTGGCTTCTCCGGCCATTTCTGCTCGGTTTATCAATCATTTTAGCTTTATCTCGTTTCTCGAATTCAGTCACTGAAACAGAAGCCTTGTTGAGGTTCAAGACATCGTTGGCCAACCCGAGTTCTCTTGCTTCTTGGGGTCCTAATAGCACGGCGCCCTGCGATGGGAATCGTCCGTGGAATGGGCTTATTTGTTACAATGGCTTTGTTCTAGGTCTGCAACTCGAGAGAATGGGACTATCAGGGAAAATTGACGTCAGCGCCTTGGCCGATATCCCAGGTTTGCGGAGCGTTAGTGTCATGAACAATTCGTTTTCGGGTTCCATTCCGGAATTCAATCGGTTGGGTGCTTTGAGGGCGATTTACTTGTCGGGGAATCAATTTTCAGGTGAGATTCCATCGGATTACTTCTCCACGATGGATTCGATGAAGAAAGTTTTCCTTTCTGATAACATGTTTTCAGGTCCAATTCCATCGTCCTTGTCTAGATTACCTAATCTTCTTGAGCTACGTCTTGAAAATAACCAATTCAGCGGGCCTATTCCACCTTTTCAACAATTAACTTTGAATGCTATCAATTTATCAAACAACAATCTGAAAGGGGAAATTCCTCCAGCTTTAGCCCGATTTGAGGTCCGTTTCTTTGAAGGGAATCCGGGTCTTTGTGGAGAAAAGCTGGGTAAGGATTGTAGAACAATGGATGCAGTTCAGGAGCCAGCTCCTGCTCCAGCTCCGGCTCCAGTTGGAAAAGGTGGTGAGGGCAAGATAAAGTATATTGTTGCATTTGTAACATTAGGAATTCTACTACTTTTGGCAGTAATTTTTTTCATAATTAATTGGAGGAGAAACAAGGAGGTGGAATCTGATACAATTGAAGATCAAAACGATGTTGAGCCAGAGGCAGTTGAGGTGCAGGTTTCGCTGCCAAACAGAAGAGAACCAGAGCTAAGCAGAAAGCATGGGAGCTCGGGAAGTAAAGGGTCTAACCGTGGTGGAATTGGCGAGCTTGTGGTGGTGAATAATGAAAAGGGTGCGTTTGGATTGCCTGATTTGATGAAGGCAGCTGCTGAACTGCTTGGAAATGGGGGTCTTGGGTGTTCTTACAAGGCTGTAATGGCTAATGGAGTTGCAGTCGTGGTAAAGAGGATGAGGGAGATGAATGCATTGAGTAGAGATGGATTTGATGCAGAGATAAAGACGCTTGGCCAGCTAAGACACATAAATATCTTACCGATTCTCGGTTATCATTATCGAAAAGATGAGAAGCTGTTGATTTATGAGTACATCCCCAGTGGCAGCTTACTTAGTGTATTACATGGTATGACACTCATATAGGCTTATACATTGATTCCAGTTGTGAATCTTAGAAGTTTTGTGGATGAATTGTTAAAATTACAACACTAACCAACACATTATCTTTATTTGACTGAGTCTATTATCTATTTTAATTTGATTTCTTAAAAAAGATATTAAAGTTTATTTTTATTCAGTTAAAAGAATGTTAGTAAAGTTAATGTATTAGTTAGTGGATAAATTAATGTATTAGTAAAGAAGTTAATGTGTTGATGGAGAAGCTAGCGTGTTAGTAGAGAAATTAGTGGCCAAAATTGAATGCCTATATAAGACAGCCCATTTGTATAAAATGAATTCATTTTTTCATATTTTAATTTCTTGTCTTATAATATATCTTTTATTGATTGTGTTTCCTCTTTCCTCTCTACAATATATATGTATATATTGTGTGAGTCTTTTATTGTGTTTCTCAATAGGATTCTGATAAGTAGGCATTTGTGTTTGTTCAGGTGATCGAGGAAGCTCACCGGCTAAACTCGATTGGCCTACCAGGCTAAAGATTATTAAGGGAATAGCAAGAGGGTTGGGATATCTTCATAAAGAACTTGCTAGTTCCCATGAGTTACCCCATGGAAATCTTAAATCAAGCAATGTTCTTCTCAATCCTGACAATGAGCCTTTGCTGTCAGAATATGGATTTAGGCCTTTGATCCATACTAACAATGTTGCTGAAGTACTATTTGCTTGTAAAGCTCCAGAAGCTGTTCAATACGGCCAGTTATCCCCTAAGTGTGATGTCTACTGTCTAGGAGTCATCGTTCTCGAGATCCTCACTGGAAAATTCCCTTGTCAATATCTAACTAACACTATAGGTGATGGAAGTGACGTAGTTGAATGGGTGGCATCAGCAGCTGCTGAGGGGAGAGCATCTGAATTGCTTGATCCTGACATTGCAAGCTCCTCTACAAATTCAGTTAACGAAATGGATAAGCTGCTTTACATTGGCACTGCTTGCACTGAAGGCAATCCTGGGCAGCGAATAGAAATCTGGGATGCAATTAGGATGATAGAAGATATACAACTGGAGGGTGACCCAGAAGCTAGAACAATGCAAATGTTACCATCACTTAGGGAAGGATATGCGGATGCTCAGAGTACTAGTAGTTCTTATCATTCACATCAAGTGAATTCTGAGTGGACGCGCAGATCAGCAAGCTTCGAAGCCTCTTCTTCATCATCAGGGAGAGCAGATGATAACTTTGCTTTTGCCATTTCTTAACCTGCAGCCATGAAAGCAGTTAAATATGAGATGTTGTAAGGACTAGCTTATTTTTTCCTTCTCTTTTTCTTTGGTTAGTGAAAATATGTGCCCTGATTCATGCTTCCCTTGAAGCTAAAATCAGAGTGGCTGTAGGACGTAGATGGTAAAGATTTTTGCGAGAATAATACATATGTTGTATATTAGCTTATTTTAATTCCGATCATTATTTACATCATATGTGTTCATATTACACAAAATTTTAGAACTTAAATCAAACTCAATTACTGTTTTTGATTAGTTAGCAATGTATATTTCCCCTATATTCAGCTTTTGACATCTACGATTAATCTGTGGGAGTTATAATTATTTTATTTTGAATTAAATTTAGCTCAAAATATGATAATAATAAAAATGTAAACAGAAAAACTAAATTTTAGAAATTAACAGATTATAATGATTCGATCGGCATATTCTTTTTCAGTTGAAATTATTTTATTAATAATAGCATACCAAAATTTCAAGGCACGCGAGGATATATTTGGTTAAATTTGAAAAAGGAAAAATCCTTTAGGGTACTTAATATTTGATTCATTTTTTTTTTTTACAAAAGATTATAAATTAAATCGAATTATATTTTCGGGTGGGGCTTTATTTGAAGA
>NW_019014667.1:1482299-1493385 GCF_000150535.2 Carica papaya | reverse complement strand
CCAGAGGATTTTTTGGCCGCCAAACGAGGTAAAATTTCTTTCCTTGGCTTTTTTTTTGATGTTGAATCCCCTGTAGCCAAATCGGAGCCAATCCACCAGCTGATTGGCCGAAAAACACCGCCGAAGTCCAGCAGCATCGCCGTAGGTTTCCTCAGTTTTTGCCTCTGATGAGGCCCTTTCTGGTTCCTGTTCAATGTAATTTTTATTCCACTGTGACCACCGTCCTTTTCTCTACAGGTTGACCGGAGCAAAACATCAAATCGCAACTCGCACTGGAGGAGCCGCCGTACCCGAGAGCTTCACTGTCGGTAAGTCTCAGTTTTTTGGAATTTTTTGTCCCACCGAGGGCCCTGAGGGTGTTTTATCATAGGAACCAATGCAAGTTTGGCCGAATTCGGGCGAAAACGGGCAACCCGAGGTGGATCACCGCCGCGGGCGGCAGCGCCATCGCCGAAGCAAGGCGGAGCCGCCGTGCCAGAATTTTGAAATTGGCCGAAAGGGCCCTGGGTCTGATTTGGGGTTTTTTGGGGACATGTGCAGGTACCGGAAGTGTGTTTCAGTTTTCAGAGAAAAATTCAGGGAATATAGGGACTGCCCGTATGCGCAGTAAGAACCCGATTTCAGACTCCGAAACAAGTAAGGATCTTTCACCCTATTTCCTATCACGGCATAAAAGTCTAATAAATGATAAAATGGTATTTTATGAATTAATAGATATGTATAATTGATTAAGGTTGCTAACGAAGCCCGAATCTGATATATTTTCGGTCAGGTGTTGTTTGATTTATTTTACAGTTTTGAATGCAGTATGGTGCTTGATGTGTTTATTCTATGGTTTTGTATGCATGAATCACGGTTTCATTTATTATGCTTTGAATTATTGTGAACCCGATGTTGTGTTGCTTTGTTTGGTATCCATTCCTAGTTTACGTGTTTATGTTTGATTGGATAATTGAGATTAAAAAAATGGAAAAATGTATGTGAATTGATAATGGATGATGTCGACAGCCTAACTAGATATCCTGGGAGATGGTGGACGGACTGGGTCCATAGGAAATCCTACCGGGAATATGGTCTCTCATATCGGACGGGGTATGGATACTTTATGTGTTTTGGTGCCCATACCGGACGGGTTATGAGGACGGCCTGTTTCACCCTAATACCGGACGGGGTATTGAGGTTTATGGTTTTGGCGCCCATACCGGACGGGGTATGGGGACGGCCTTGGAATTAAGTTATTAATGTAAATGGTTCACGTGTAGCGGAGACTCCCTATGGATCCCCATGGATACTAGTAGGCTGATAAAAGAGGAAAATTGTTGCCTGATGATTGAAATACAAAAGTACGATATGTGTTATGTTACAGAGTGTGCATGATCTTATGATATTTATGATATAATTATTTTCATAAATTGTTTTCATGAATCTCACCGAAATAAGTGGACAGTACAGGATTTTATTATTGATAAATGAGTTTGTATAATTATGCTCCATTGGTCGTTTTTGTTTTCTACCAACCTTTACTTCTGTGACAATGAGATAGTGTGATGTCTTTACTGGGCTAATGTACCTCATTCCTTACTTAACCATTTCAGATCAGGAGGACTTGGTTCCTGAGCCCATTCTGCAGGAAGATGGCAAGTAGAAGCCAAAGAATTTATTAGTTTTCCTTATAACATTCATTCATAGTATTTCCTTTAAGTTAGTTTATTCTTTCATACGTTTAATTCGTTTTGATTATTGTGTAAGGGATGTTAATTATAATATATTTTATTTCACTTCCGCACTTAGAATAAATATATACATTTCCTCTTAATTTTCGGGGCCGTTACAGATGGTGAGCATGTTCCTCTCTGCTTTTTGAATAGACCAGGATGTCATCGATGAATACAATAACAAATTAATCTAAGAATTGTCTGAAGACCCTGTTCATCAGATCCATAAAGATGACTGGGCGTTGGTTAGCCCAAATGGCATGACCAGGAACTCATAGTGTCCGTACCTGGTTCGAAAAGCCGTCTTGTGGATGTCTTCTATCATTATTTTCACCTGATGGTAACTGATCGTAGGTCTATTTTGGAGAAGATCTATGCACCCTGCAACTGATCGAAGAGGTCATCAATCCTGGGAAGGGGATACTTGTTCTTGATTGTGACCTTATTTAATCCTCTGTAATCAATACATAGTCTCATCGTTCCATCTCCCTTTATGGCAAAAGTGACTCTGCCACCTTAAGGAGACACACTATGTCTGATAAAACCACTGTCTTGCAATTTAGTGATCTGTTTCCTCAATTCCTCCATCTCAACGCGGCTCATGTGGTAAGGAACAACTAAAATAGACTGGGTGTCTGGTTGTAGGTCTATGCTAAACTCGACTTCCTTGTCCACTGGTAGTCCGGGTAGTTCATATGGAAACACATTTGGAAAGTCTCAGACTACTGGAATCCCTTGAATACAATTCTCTTTCTTGGGTTTGCCTAGTTAGAGAAAATAATAAGGTTAAGGTACTCGACAAATAAGAAAACTTGCAATCAAGGAATAAGTACTAAATAATTTTATTAAGAAAACTCCTCATTATGAGAATTGAATACAACCTTCTTGCTAAAACAATCTACGGTGGCGTGATACGCTGCTAGCCAATTCATCCCTAAAATTACATCAAAATTCCATGTGTCTAATTCTATTAAGTCTACACTCAGTTTCTTATTTGCTATCTCTACGGCACAAGCCCTGTAGACAACTTTTAACAATAGTGTTACACTCCCAACAGTAGACACAAATAACATTGAATCAAGTTTATCAGGTAATACATTCAATTTTGATGCAAAAATATGTGAAACAAATGAATGCGATGCACCAATGTCAATCAAAACATGAGCAAGATGGTTACAGATAGTGTAAATACCCTGTACCACGTCCGAGTCGGCTTCGGCATCCTGCTGGGTGAGGTTGTAAGTTCTGCACTGAATAGGATGTCTGCCCTGATTCTAGTTCCTTGGGCACTCTCTCGCATAATGTTGGGCACTACCACATATGCGACAGGTGTTGTTGAGGCGGTAGCAGGGTCGGTCCCTGTGATCCCTGCCGCAATGCTGACAGATCTTACCACGTCCTACCACTGGAGCATAAGGGGGTGCCTGGATCACCGGCCTGGGCCTCTTGTTCTGTTGGACAGCCACGGTTGGTGCTAGTCTGCACGGTGGAGCTGAGGGTCTGAGGTTCCTTGCTGCTTGAGGGAGGGTGTGGAAGCTCCTCTCCACCAGCTGTGCCTTGGCCAGAACGGCCAAATAAGTCTTGAGCTCCAGTATGAACAAAATGCTGCCTGATCTCTGAGTGGAGGCCCCACTGGAATCTCCTAACCTTCCTGCCCTCATCCAACAGCGTCTCAGGAGAGTATCGGCCCAACTCCAGGTACTTACGAGCATATTCTGACACAATCATGTTCCCCTGACCCAAGTGGAAGAACTCCATCTCCTTCAGATGTCGGAGATGCTCTGGGAGGTACTCTATATGAAAGGCTGCTAGGAACTGCTCCCAAGTAATTGGAACGGGCAAGGTGGTCTGCTTGAGTTCCCACAAGCGATCTACTTCTCCCACTAGCATGTAGGTAGCAAGGGTGACCTTCTACTCAGAAGTCACATCTAAGGTCTTGAAGGCATTCTCTGTCTCTGCCAACCAGTACTCAGCATCTTCAAAAGAGGATCCACTTGCAAAAGTTTATGGGTTTAGTCTCTTGTACCTCTCTATGTAGCCTATGTCAATAATAGGAGGAACTGGGTCCCGTGGAAAAGGGACTGGGCCAGGCTGATGGTAGACTTGAGGGCCCTGTGGTGGTACTTTTTGATACGGCGGGGGCAACAGATTATATTGTGGCGATGGCACTGGGTGGTACTGTGAAGGAGCAGGATCGTACCGAGGTGGCTCAGGATCCTCTCGCTGCAGTGGTGGCTCAACCTGTGGCAACGGGGGAGGGTCAAGTAGCTCCCTCCTCTTCTCTCAGCCCTGCTGGGCCGCAACAAGTCTTTTTAACATCTTAAATATCCTGTTCACGTCTTCCCTGAGCGAACCCTCCTGGGCTACCCTGTTTAGTGGGGGTCTTCCTCTTCTCATTTCTCTGTACCTGCATTTCACAAGGAAGGGTTGAGTGATAATTCATTGTTTGGTGTTTCTCTAAGTATTATTGTGTAAGGGATGGGTCCGAGGAACGCGGATCTGATACCAACTGTAACCACCCCGAAAATTTAAAAAGAAATGCATATAATAATTTGAGTGCGAATAAAGGTTAAGGTTAACATCTCTTACACAATAACTCAAAAGTACTAACAAACATCACGGAACAAATTTTCTGAAAGAAATACGAAAAATAGAAAAAATAAAGGAAACTATAAAGTATCTAGGGTCTACTCGTAGCCTTCTTACGGATCGGGCTCGGGAACTAGGTCATCCTGATCTAAAATGGTTAAATAAATGGGTGAGCTACACTAGCCCAGTAAGGACATCACAATATATCACCGTCACAGAAGTAAAGATTAGTTGAAAAATCAAAAATAACCAATGGAGCACAAATTTTAAACAAATTCATTTATCAATAATAAAACCATTTACCGTCAACTTACCGCAGTGAGATTTATGAAAACAACCTATGGAAACAATAACATTATAAATATCATGATTTTATATATAATCTGCAACATAGCACATATTATTCTGTCATATTCAAATCACCAAACGACAATTGCCCTTTTTTATCAGCCTACTAGTATCTATGGGGATCCATAGGGGTGTCCCCGCTACACGTGAACCCTTTCTATTAACAATGTAAATTACAGGGCCGTCCCCGTACCTTGTCTAGTATGAGTGCCAAGACATTAAACCTCAATACCCCGTCCGGTATGAGGGTGAAGCTGGCCGTTCCCATACCCTGTCCGGTATGAGTGCCAAATGACCAAGTCTCTATACCCCGTCCGGTATGAGACAACATTCACGGTAGGGTTCCCTATGAACCCGGTCTGTCCACTATCTCCAGGATATCTAGTGAGACTGTCACCTTATCTGTTTATTAGATCACATCTCTTTCCTGTTTATCCTTAATCTCTGTTACCAAATTAAACACAATTACATAAACAATGAACATGTACCCGGTAATACAATCATATTTTAAATCCCAAAATCACACAGTGATCAAGTAATACAGTAATACATGCATTTAAAACTCCAAAACCAGATACCATCATGCCTTTGAACTGTAAAATAAATCAACAGGAATCAATAGAGAATAATGTCTTATTTCAGGCTTAAGTAGCAATCTGTAATTAATCATGCATATTTATCTAACTTGTACAAAAGACTATATTATTATCTATTTGAACGTCACAATTATGATAGAAAATAGGGTGAGGGGTCTTTACTTGATTCGACGCCGAAAACTAGATAGTTACTATACCTACGGGCGGTCCCTGGGTTCCCTGAATTTTTCTTCGGAGACTAAAACTCGCTTACGGTACCTACAAGTGTCCCAAATAAACCCAAAAATCACACTCAGGGCTCACTCGACCAACTTTGAAATTCTAGCACGGCGGCTTCACTGTGCTCCGGCGACGGTGCCCCTGCCCGTGGCGGTGATCCGCTCGGATTGGTTTTTTTTCCGGCCAAATTCAGCCGAACTTGCACCGGTTCTTGTGAGAAAACACACTTAGGGCCCTTATAAAAATACATAAAATCGAAACTCGTCGGCGGTGGGACTCTCCGGTGCGGCGGCTCCTCCGACTCACGTTGCGGTTGGGTGTTTTCCTTCAGTTAACTTGTAGAGAAGGAAACAGTGATCATAACGGTGGAAAAATCATATCGAACGGGAATCGGGAAGGGCCTCATCGGAGGCATTTTTCGAAACACCCGCGGTGGCACCATCGAGCTTCAGCAGCGTTCTTCGGCCAATCAGCCGGTTCTTTCACTCTGATTTGGCCATGAGTGCGTTTAAAATTGAATTTCGTGCAAGAGGGGAAATTTTTACCTTTTTTGGCAGTCGAAAATTGCTCTGATATGGCAATGGGTGGCGACGGTCGGCTCCCCAGTGACTGGGCTGTCTTCTCCGGCGAGGGGCTCTGGCGGCTAGGGTTAGGGTTTTGGTGCGGATGGGGTTATTTATACCCATTCGTTTTTGATTTATTTCGTCAATCGCTTTTAATCTGGACCGTCCGATCGTAATTAAATAGGGAGTGAATCTGGACCATTCATCGCGATTCAACGTGGGTCGTCCGTGCCCGATTCAATCTGGGCTGTCCGTGCACGATGCAATCTGGGCCATCTGTGCGCATTTTTTATATGGGCCATCCGTGCGTGCGGGAACGGATCTCAGCCGTTCGATCGCGCGTACACGGATCGCCGACGTGGCTCCCCCCCCGTGTGGACTCCCGCGTCAGCATCTCTGCCACCTGGTGCGTCTTGGTTGGTCGGGGTTGCTGACCGGGCAGCTGACGTGGCGGAATTTTTTTAAATTGCGTTTTGACCACCAGTTTCTGATTTTTCTTTCAAAAATACCTCCAGAACCCAAATTTTTACCTATTTTTTTCAAAATTATTTTCAAATAAATCTCTAACCAATTTTTACCCTTATTATTATTATTATTATTTTCATTAAATCAATTTAAAATTAAATAAATCAAATTAAAATTATATAAATAATAATTATATTCAGATAATAATAATTAATAAAAAAAAGAAAGGTTGGGTGTTACACTCTTTCTTTTGTATCAAGGGTTATTGAAAAAAAAATTATTATTTTTTATAAAAAATACTATTTATGGGTATCTCAATCGAGATACTTGAACATGATATTACTTCTTCTTCTAATTCTTAAATAATTAAAAGAGAGTGATAAATATATTTCTTTGGCTCTTTACTAGTAAATTCGAATTTTTATTGTAAAGAAATGAATTTATAATTTAAATGCAAAAGTAAATAATAATGTTAGGGTTTACATTACTTACACAATAAATTGAATATCCTAATAGGGGTATGAAAATGTCCATACTATAGTGACTCGTAAAAAAAAAATTAATAAATAGATAAATGTCCTAGGGGTTGACCTTCACTAACTCTTGAAGGGTCCAGAGGTAACTACTCACAACTTTCTACCTGATCGGGATCTGGATCCTGATCATTTTGATATGAAATTGTTAATAGAAGGGTGACTAAATTAGTACAGTAAAAATATCATGCTAATCATTGATACGAAAAATAAAGGTTGTTAAAAATTATAAAACAACTAATGGAGCCCTTAATATAAGTAAATTCATTTAATATCAAAAGGTTATTTCCAAACTTACCGTTATGAGTTTTTCAAAATCAACCTATAAGACAAACACCCATATAACATTTATAATTTTATGTACAAGTGAGTAAAGTCAGTCATTCTTCCTTTTTACCTGCTTATTGGGACTCTTGGGGATCCATAGAGATATTTTCCTACTCATGAATCTAATATCTAGATTTGTCAATTTGTCTGACCATCTCTATACCCTGTCTGGTAATGGCCAAACACATTATCATTTCGATACCCTGTCCGATACAAGGGTGAACCATATCTCTCAACCTCTCTAGTATGGAACACCTCAGCCCCGTCCAGCTGAGGTATTGTCCACGGTAGGGTTTTCCTATATACTAGGTCTGTCTACCCTTTTCCAGGGTACCCAGTAAGTCTTTCATATATAGATCCCCATCAATCACCTACTAACATCTCATTTTATATTTACAGATCAATCAAACGACATTTAAGGAAACACTACATTTTTATATCTTAACAATTAAAAAATGTAATTAGAGCCTTTATTTCAACTCAATCAATCAGATAAGAATTACAATAAGACAATCAATAATGAAAAAATAATTAAATGTGATAATTTAAATCATATGACAGAACAATAAGCAATTTAGACAATATAGAAAAATAAATAGCCACATATATGAGCTTAGAGTAATCGTATACTGACCAGTTTTTCGACTTCACTGGCGACCTACAATTATTGTTAGAATTTTTTTAGTTTTTATAAAATACACAATTATCAATTATTAAGTCTCCATTTACTGTAACAGGGAATAGGATGAGTGATCCTTATCCTGATCGGTATTTTGAGACGTCGTACTATCTACTATGCCTCTTAATGTGTCTTGGATTTTCTGAATTTTCTTGTAGGAATCCAAAATACTCGTCACTCAACCAAAATTACCCCAAAAATCCCAAATTGGTATCAAAAACCCTTTCTGGCCAACTTTAGGGTTCCAACACGGCGACGCTGTCGTGCTCCGGCGCCGAATCTGCCGCCGACAACAGTAGTTCGTCTTAACTTGGCCGGTTTTAGCCGATTTTGGTCGATTTTACACGTATTCCTGTGAAAAAACACATTAGAGAGCCTTAGTTGACCAGAAATCACAAAAAACTAAACTTACCGGTGGGAGGTCTCCGGATGCGGCTGCTCCGCTGGCTCTCCTTCGTGGTTGGGGTTTCTTCTTCGACTAATCTGCATAGAAAATGACGGTGAACACAATTATAACGACTGTAAACTTCAAAAAAATAAATTATGAATTGAATGCAGAAGCGAAACAATAAATTAGAGTTTATATTCCTTACATAATAATTCAGGATACCCAATAGAGCTACGAGAATAACCATTCTAAAGGAACAACTAATAATCAAAGAAATAAATGAAAAGCAACCAAACTGAACGTCCTACTCGCAACCCTCTTGTGGATTGGGCTCTGGATCCTTGTTCTCTTGATTTGAAATGGTTAATGAAAGAGTGGGTTACACTAGCCTAGTAAGAATATCACGTTACTCACGGAGACAGAAATAAAAATTGGTAGAAATCATAAAAATAACTAATGGAGCTCTTAATTTAAGTAAAATTCATTTATTATAAATAAAATCATTCACCGCATGCTTACTGTAGCGAGATTTTCAAAACCGATCTATAGAATCAATAATATAAAAAATATCATAATTTCATATTCAATCAGTCGGAACAACAACTTTCTCATTTATAAGTCTACTGGTATCCATGGGGGTCCATAGGGATGTCCCCACTACGTGTAAACCCTTTTTCAACATTTTTAACTAAGAAGCTGTCTCCATACCTCATCCGGTATGAGCACCGAATTACCAATCCCCGATACCACGTCTGGTATGAGGCAATATTTACGGTAAGGTTTCCTATGTACCCGATCCATCCACCATCTCCCACGATATCCAGTAAGGCTACCATTCATCTATTCACTTAATCAAACAATTTTTTCGTTTACTTTTAATTTTCAGTTTTTTAATTTGCTATAAATCACGTAAAATAATCAATACATGCATCAAAGAATCACAATCGAATTATCATATCAATTATAATGTATTATCATACATTCAAAACTATAAAATCAATCAATTAGTGAAACATGGCAGACAGTAATAAATAACTGGTTCAGGCTCCATTAGTAACCTTTAATTATCGATATTTTTAAATCACGCAAAATACCGTATTATTTATAATTATATTCAAATTCCATAACAGGGAATAAAGTGACGGATTCTTACTCTAATTGATGTTCGAAATGTTAGACCTTCAGCTGCGCCTACTGGTGGTCCCCAGGTTCCCTGAATTTTCCTTCAGGAATTAAAACACACTTTAAATTCCTAGAAATACCATAAAAAATCCAAAATCAGTGTTAGAAACTCATTTTGGCCAATTCTGGAATTCCAACACAGTGGCTCTGCCGATAGCACCGCCGCCGCAGGCGGCGGTTTACCTCAGATTGGCCGTTTTCGGCTAGTTTTATACCCATCTCTGCGAGAGAAGACGTTAAGGGGCATCGGTTGGCCGAAAAAAGTCAAAAAATAAACTTTACCGGTGGCAAGTTTTTCGGTGTGGTGGCTCCACCGGCTCACCTTCACGATTAGGTGTTTTGCTTCAGTTAACCTATAGAAAAGGAATGGAGATTACAATGATGGAAAAATTACACAAAATGGGAATCGGGAAGGGTCTCATCGGAGGTAATTTTTGCTTTTTTTCGCAGGAATGCCGCTGGATTTTACCCGTGATTTTTGGCTCATCCGCGGGTACTTTTATTCCAATTTGGCCATGAGGTGTTCAAAATTGAATTTCGAGCCAATTAAATTTTTTTTACCTCTTTTGGCAGCTAGAAGTGGCTTCGGCGCGGCGGTGGGCGGTGGTCGGCTCCCTTCCCGGTGACTGGCTCTTCTTCTTTGGTTTGGGGGGTTTGGCAGTTAGGGTTAGAGTTTGGTGTGAAGAGGGATATTTATATCCGTCTTCCTTTAATCTGGGTCGTCCATCGCGTTAAATAGGAAGTGAATCTGGACCGTTCATCACGATTTGATCTGGACCGTCCGATCGCATTTAAATAGGAAGTGGATTTGGACCGTTCATCGCGTTTAATCGTGACCGTCCAATTGCGTCTGAGAAGGGAAGGGATCCGAACCGTCTACGCGCACGGGAACAAATTTGGACCGTCCAATCGCGGGTACGTGGATCGCCAGCATGGCCTCCCACGTGGCACCGCATCAGCGTGCCTTGTCACACAACGCGCTCCGATTTATCGGGGCTGCTGATTGGGTGTCCTACATGGCACATTTTTTTAAATTGTATTTTGACCCGTAGTGTTTTATTTTTCTTTCAAAAATACCATCAGAACCCAAATTTTCACCCATTTCTCCCAAAATTATTTTTAATTTCATCATCCACCTATTGTTTTCCTAATTTTACATTTAATAATAATTTATAAAATTAAAAATTAAATTTTATACATAAATTTTGAATTTTACAAATTAATTTCGGGTATTACAACTCTCGTCCTCTTAAAAAAAATTTGGTCCTTCAAATTTGCCTCTCTTTTATTCAATCAAACAGTTTGGGATACTGGGCTCTGAAGTGTGATTCTAGCTCCTATATGACCTCTCCCTGTATGTGATTCTGCCATAGGACCTTAACAAAGAGAATGTTCAGTTGTGGAGTACTTTGCTCTTTCGGTCCATAATACCCACTAGTATCTGCTCTGGGTTGTACTTGCGTAACATGGACACATAGAACA
>NW_019014667.1:1451301-1464559 GCF_000150535.2 Carica papaya | reverse complement strand
GCACTAATAAATTGCATGCAGAAATCAAATGATAACTAGTATAGTACCAGCTCGCCAATTAAAACAACATTCTCCCCACGGATGACATAGAGACCTAAAGGGATGTCGCAGTAAAGATCACCAACAATCACTCTCTCACACGCACCCTCGAGAACAGCATTGGCTGCATATGATAAATATTAATCATCTTTTCAAACATTTATCTAAAAAAAAATCTCAGACTGAAAAAGCAATCAATAAGAAAAAGTCGGCAATACCAAATTGATCAAAAGAACGAAGAGTGCCCATAAGCTTTCGACCGTCTCTAAGTAGTACAAGAAGCTTCTCTGTGCCATATGAAAAAAAAAAGTAAGAGCTCAAGTAAGGGAAGAAAAGGGAATCACTGTACTCCAAATCTCCAACGTAAAAAATGACCATCGTTTCTCACCAAAAACTATGATAACAATTTTTTAACTAATATAGCTGTAACACATCCTACAGCACATTTAAGTTCAAGAAAAGTAGTCACCACTGCAACACATTAAGATCGATTCAAATGGACCTAAAAGTGCAGATAGCATGTATTTTCATTACTATACTGTTACCAAATAATTCAGAAAGCTTTCTCTTGAAAGATGTCTTGCATCAAAGAAGACACGACTATGAACCATTTCAATTGACTGAGATCACACCTCACTAGAAGTCAAACTTGTAGACTTAAGAGCTGTTTTACAATCGTATATTAAACCAAAAATATGCTTTGCTAGCAGAAATCTCATCCGAAAGGACAAACAATCTCGTGATTTAACACCAAAACAACGGACGCCAGAACCAAAGAAAAAAGAGTAACCAATATCTTTATAGACAATAGGTCAACCAAGTATACAGTCCTCCAAGTTTTTGCTACACAACTACATACGAATCAACCAACCGAATTTTCATTAAAGGCGCCATTTTTAACATCAACAGCTCTTTCCAAGAAAAAAATAAATAAATAAATATCCAGAACCCATTGAAAGTTTGGTATTTATATCAGTAAATTGCCATAAAACATGAAGTAGATGGCATGTTATGAACTAGTATTTAAACATCCCTGCGTATGCATGCATCTGCGAGTGAATATATTGGAGAGAGGTCTTACTGTCAAGATAACTGGCCAGAGAAGTAGATAGGTAGATATCTTCGGGTCCAGCCCAAGACATCGATGCTAAGCTTGTATTGTAACTCGAACCTTAACTTTTTCCGGTCCTTCCAAAAAATTCACCGAAAAATTCTTCAATTTCCGATCCAAATATTGCATCTGCTACTCGCAATTTCCCCTTTTCGTTCTCCAACCAACTCGTTCACTCCTTAAGCAAACCCAAAAAGACAACAAGATTTACCACGATAAAGGACACTAAAAAAGCAGTAATGATCTGAAAAGAGACCAATCTAAGAACAAGAAACCAAGAAAGACGAAACCCTAAATTGACTTATGTAGTCTGCAACAGGAAAGAAATGTATGCTGATTGAATTGTGGATATAATCTTCCGGATTGAAGGAGATATGTGGGTTTATAAAAGGATACCAGATCCAATCGCTCCGGAAGAGCGAATAAAGGAAGAAAACGAGAAAAGATAGGAAGGGGGAGGGTGGGGGAATGAAATTTTTTTTTTTTCCTTTGTTTTTTCAGGGTTTGGGATTTGACATGGTGGAAGTTAAAAAAACAAAAAAAAAAAATCTGGCAGTAATTAGGTTGCCATTGATTGAATAGAAATGAATGCGAAACTTTCTTATTATATTTTCACACATTCTGTCTGTATGGCTCAAAGCCTGGACTTTCATTATTATGGAAAATTCATTTAAAGTATTTCTGTTTATTTTAGTTGAAGAAATATATAAATTATATTAGAATGCAGAATAATAAAAATGAAGTAAAAAATATATTTTATATTATATGTAAGCATGAATTCGTAGAGATGTACAACGATTATATATACTATGAATAATTAAACTTAATTTTTTTTATTAAAAAAAAAAATGCCGAAAGATAACATAAAAAAATTTTAAACTTCAACCACCATTTTCACAATCATATTTTTATTATTAACTGCCTTACTTATTTCGTTTAAGATAAATATAGATTTAAAAAATAAAACACATTTTTATATATCAAACTCATTCTTATATTTTAAATTTATTTTCTTATTTTCAGATCGAAAGAGAAAAAATATTTTTTTCTCTGCTAAAAATTTGTTATTCAATAACTTCTGTCAAACAAAGGATTAATTAAGTCAGAGGATAATTAGAGATTCTTTATACCAGTCTTAATTACTAATTATATTATATATAGACTGGTCTTAAGTACCAGTTATATTATATTATATTATATATATATATATATATTGTATGAAAGCCAATCGTAAAAAAAAAAAAAAACTAACATAATTATAGAAATTTTTGTTTCTAGATTGCAATTGGTTAAAGTTTATAAGGTAAATTGTATCTAATTTGTATTTTTACTCTTTATTTAAGGGTATAGTTTTGCGCACATAATAAAATTAAATTTAACACACATTCAAGTAAATATAATAATATATATATATATATTATTCACCTCAAAATTATCTTACAAAGAGGAGAAGCTTAACAAAGCAAAAAAGGTGTAGAGAAATAGGATGAAAAAAATGTTGGAAAAGAAGCTTTTGGCAGTGCAGATACAGATACAGATATCTCAATATAACATGTGTTGATCTGTCTTATCTTCGACAGATACAACCATGAAAAAAAAAGGGGGAATGCACCCATCAACTAGTTATCCATCTTCAAATTTACTAGTCCTATTCAGCATACGCCACACAAAGCTTTATTTGCTTTCCAAATATTTCACTCACTCCAACTACTTCCATTTCTCAACTCTGAATCTGCATAATTCGATAATATTGGAATCAAGTACATATTTTTATATATAAAAAAAATCAACTTAGAGAGAGGAACTGAAATTTTGGAAGTTAAAAAGACTACCTACTTAATTACAGTGCTTCAAAGAGCGGAGACAGGTTCAAATCTCTAGAACAATGTCTGCAATAAACAAGATCCCATTAGTTTACAGTTCATTTTGTATATACGTCATAGTCATAGGCCCAAATAAGATATAGATAGAACGGCAGCTCAAAATCAACTTACATTCAGAATCTGTTTTCACCCATTTATATCCGTCACTGCTTACTTTCTCCCTAGTTTCATCTTCTTCATCTTTCTTGTCCGAACTTTGCTTATCCTCCAAATATTTCTTCATAGATGATGCCCGAGAATAATTTTGAGTATAAATCTTCTTGTGAAGCATTACCCTTAAAAGCTGCAAACAAATATCATGTACATAAGTTTAAAAAAGAAGGCTACTGGCATTAAAAATTATTACTCATTGACCATTATATAATAGACTTATAGATACCTTTTCAAGTCTTGACTCTTGAAGTGTATTTCTCAAGCTTGGTGTTGGTGCAAAACCACTTCTACACACAAACATCTTCTTGAGAAGGAAAGAGAGGGATTTTTTACCAATTGCTTTCTTTTTGTGATCTGCACAAATGTCTTTGCATCTGCCAAGTATGAGACTGATTGTACGTTCAATATCTCCATCTTTATCATCCGAATCACTGTTAAGCGCGTTGCTGATTCTGCGATCAACTTCCAAGCTTGAAGGACAATTAAGAAATCTATCCAGTGGAAGGTTTGCGAGTTCCTTTTCCACATCAGAAGTTGGTTTTCGTGATAAGAGTTTTGTTAACTCTGTTTGTAATTTTCCAACTTCTTCAGGAGAGAAGTCTTGTAGATCTTCCGATGAAGATGGATCTTCTTGAATGTTGGATGGTTCCCCTTGGATACCTTGGTCATCTGAATTATCCTTTAGATCATTGTTACCAAAGGTTCCTATTGCGAGCAATCCGTGTGGCCAGTCACTGAACTCTTCCCGTGATTCTTGTTTCGCATGATCTAAATAACAAGATAGAAGGAATTGCATGACGAACAGAAAAAATCGCCAGATTCATCAAACATTATAATCATGGACCAATCAAATTAGCAGTGAAGAATAACTGAATGGACAGAACTCAGGATATTATTATAATCAAGAAATGAACTTTTTTAAAGTTGAATTTTTCTTTCTTTCCTTTTGCACCTTTATTATTTAATGCAAAAAGTATCCACAAGGGAATGCCTAGAGGATAGTCCAGAAAACATAGATCGGGAGCATCAACAACCATTGAAAGAAATGGCCTAGAATCGAGGTTTGAAGATCCCAGGTCCCAGCTGTCCAGTTCTTTCATGACCTCGTACAAGTCTAAGAAAAGTACTAGTGCTTATTAGGAGACAATCCTCTCAAAATCTTCTATTATTTTGGAAGAACATGACAAAATTGCACACTCACAAACTCAAGAAACATCTTAAAAAGTAAAAGAAAAACAAATATTGGGCCAAAGACTCAGAGCCTTCTCGAAAACAAATCTTGACCCCATGAATAGCTCCTGGGGTCAGAAAAAGAGCGAAGTTTTTATTCAAAAATGTTCAATTTACTTTCCTTGTTTATTACCTTGATACCAATTTTAGCGGGAAGAAATTTTGATTACATTTAATAAGACAAATTGACATAAGGAGCGGAAATGTTCACCACTAAAGGTGGGCGCTGAACCATAAAGATGTTTAAAATATAAACATCAAGAATCCAACTTAATTTAGAAGGCAATAACAATCTGTCATGCTTATCACCTTCTAAAATCCCATTATGCAGACAGAAAAAAAGGAGTGAAGGTTTACTCCATTAAGCAATTGTATCTTCATAATGTCAATTATTGTAGTATCTTGTTATGAATAAACATTTACAATGAAGAAAAGTAAGGAGCAGAGATGAAAAGCTTACGGGTCGTGGAGATTGCGTTGTGTTTTTTGCTCTCTTGCTTCCCAGAAAGCTTATTTTGCATCCAACCAAAGAACTGCCATCAAAGAAAATAGAAGCTTTCTAAGAATTCAACACATCAAATACGGTAAGTTGTTGCTAAAAAATCATTCCCGCGGAGATAAAAAGTAGATATAGCAATCACCTTCATTTTGGAGGAACCAAATGGGAACGTGATGGAGATGGACAGAGTATAAATAGGAACGTGTTAAGGGAACTGATTCAGTAATAAAGAAGCCAACAGGAGAGAAGCTTTGAAAGAGTTAAAAATATAGAAGACAATGAAGAGATGAGGGTTTGATGACTTTGATGGCGGATTTAAGTGGTTCAAGTTCCCAAACACGGCCTTTTGCCAGATTATTTATCCCCTTCTTCCAACCATTGTATAGTGTGTTCAAACTCCTCCGTCTCTATCTCTCTCCCCTCTTCCAGTCTTTATACAGGTAATATGCCCATATCTGGCTAACATGAAGACATTCTCTTGTAATATAAAAAAGAAATCATATATCTATATTTTATGTACACATGGGAGAGGATTCTACGGGTGACAAACTACGTGGCACAGATTTCCTCAAACTGATCATTTTACTGATTTCTATACAAGCTTTTCTAGCACAAGCTTATTCAATCTCTATAATCTTATCGAATGGTTATAGCAGTGACACGAAGGAGATACCCCAGGAAATTTTGGTGTAGAACTGATGTTTCAATTTTACTTAATTTTAGTATTCCCTAGTCGTGTTTACAAGGATGGTACAATTGCACATGCTATATTGACCATGGGATCAGTCTTTTTGCATTAATGAACCAGAAGCCACCAACATTGCATGTATGGCAAGTTGCTATTAATTATATATATATATATATACATGGCCAGTGAAAATCCTTTTAAAATTCATGATCTATCTAATAATAATCCAAGTGCATTCCAGGTGAAAAAGCAGAAAATTGTATAAGGAAAGAAGTTGAAAGATGAAAGAAAAAAGGACATAGGGTCGTATAATAGCCTAATAGCAACAAACATTTGAAGAGAATAACCCGTGGTGATGTCCCCTCGCCGACTTCTCCCTCTCACCTGCTCCATCATTCTTTTGTAAGAACAATCTACACATGATTTTCTTTCAGAAATGTTTTTTAGATGATATGATCTAAAAATATTTCATTAAATCTTCTGTTCCATGTTTAAATAATCATTAGAGAAATGGAAGATTATTCATTTAATTTTTTGAAAAATGAACTGGCAACAAAGACATTCCAGGTTAGCTGGTAAATTATTTGAACAACTAGTTTTAACTGTAGCAAATTTAATATGTAGAAGAATATAAATAATTTCCTAGTCTGAAATTAAACAAAATTTGCTACTATCACCAAGTTCGTCAGATTTGGCTGTTCCCGATAGATACTGTGGCATCTCATATTATATATCATTAACAACCACCATCCAAGGAAACTACATGTTACTTGGTGATGGTTCAAAGTTCAAACACATATCTATCTTACCTTAGTTTTAATTTTTTTTATAAAAAGAATCAGCTAAGCACCATTACTTCTATTGTTCCGGAGCTAAAGATCTCGCACTCAAATTTTGATCTCTTCTAATTACTACTTATCCTTCCCTTGCTCATTATTGAAATCCTCCAGTATAACAAAATTTATCAAATATTGATTAAATAAATATACAAAACTGTGTTAGAATATATGGCAAAATAAATTACTCCAACATTTAAATAATCAAGTATCCAATCCTAATATATTATTTCACAAATCTACATTTTTATCCCCAGCACCATCAAGGACATCAAGTCCCCATGAGAGGAGAGAGGTAGACAAGGCTTAACATAACATGCGTAAGCGTGCTCTTAACCGAGAAAAAAATAAATTTATACTATGGCACTTTCTCTTCTTTTAGTTATTCTCATTCCTTATAACTACATCATAGTCCAGGACTGCTCTGGAACGGAGCAACTAGAAAGATAAGGAAGCAGCAGATGCACGAATGGAACATGCAAGAGTAGGCTTTGAATTTCATTCGAATATACTGGACAAAAGAAAGATCAGTCTGTATACTACTAATCTTATTATTTTTATTTTCCATTTATGTATATACACATATCTCTTTATATATAAAAAATGTATGATATTTGAAAATAATAAAAAAAATATTAGTATACTTTTTTTATACACACAAACACATTTTACCGTACACATAATATAGTTTATTTATAGTTCGTAAATATAAATATATACATGTAATTATTTTTTATACTATAATTTCATAAAACTCATCCCAAATTCATCTTCCAGATGACGTGAAAAGTGAAAACTCGTCCCTCGAATTGTCTTTTGATACTTACTTGAATCTATTCTTAAACCAATAGATGACGAGTGCATTTAATGCATTGAACTCTGATGAACCTTATATGCAGATATATTAAGAGATACATAAGTATATATCATTATAAGAGCTTTTGTACATAAGTATATCTCCAAGGTGCCATTTTGAATGTCAAAATAGACAAACCTTAAAATTCTTCTAACATTGCAATCAAATGTGGTTAAAATGCCACCCAATCCTTTGTATTAGTAGACCACAAATAGACATGACCATGTCTCTCTTAAAAGTCTGTCTCGTATAGATATTATTGTAGCAATCTCACAATATATATACACCTATACATGTAAATCATATACAAAGACGGAGAAATATGACATTTGGCAGCACTATAATGCAAGGGCAAAAGTAATCACAAAGAAACTGGAAACTTAGAGAGCATGCAATTCGTTTTAAGATAATTAAAAATTAAACCCATATAATTTATTATTCTGATGCTATTAAAATTGATCAAATATAGAATGCATTTTCATGAGGTCAATTTTTCTCATTATAAAGAGATTTCTTATTTTCTAGTTGAATTAAGTATGAATTTACATAAAAATTTTGAATGGCAAGAATATTTTATAATTTTTATAAAAAATACATAAAAGCTAATTTTTAATTAAAAAAATAATTAATTGCCTTTTGTAGTCATTCATCTAAAAATCTACATAAACACTTTATAGTATTTGGAATCTAAAAAGTTAGAAAAATAAATAGGTAATTCAAACAATTTTCAATTTTAAAAGCACTATTATAAACTTAAATTTCATTAAGATTTAGAGCAATGGGAAGTAAAAACACTATAAAGGTTAGTCAATTATTCAAACTGCCTCAATGGCAGTGGCATTTACGATATATTTATATATTAAGGTCACTGTATATAATATACTCCATCAAAGGGTAGCAACAAACGAATGCAGTGAAGTTTTGGGGCAATTAGACAGCCTATAAATAAATGATAATACCGTGGCAACTAAAATGATGGCAGATAGATCTGTTTCAAAGCAAATATTTTTAGTTTATCTTTCGTTGATAATGGCCCCCACTGGGCACATCCCAATCACGTGACTGACCCAATCAAGTGATCCTCGTCGCGTCAGACGGCCATGTTTGATTATGGAGGTCGGCTACGTGTCAAAGACATAGTTAATCCCATAATCCCCTGTCGGTCCAACACGTGCACCAAAGGGGTCGGGTTGACTTTCTACAATGATCCCTAATTCTAAAGCCAAATTGGTTTTGCACGCTACTTAAAACTCATAACACCATTGGTAGAACCATTTTTTTTTTTTTTTATTTCCTCATAATATTTATCTCAAGTGCAT
This sequence comes from Carica papaya, assembly GCF_000150535.2. The sequence continues at coordinate 1,455,945 of NW_019014667.1, read as the reverse complement.
GGGAGAATTCTTTATTCATCTTGCCGCTTTCAAGATCACTCTTTTTAACATGATTAATTATATTACATTATATATATTATCAACAATATTTTAAAGAGACCATGATAATTAAAGTGAGTATAAGCACGGTTTACTTGGCCAAGTGTTTTCTTAACATTAAAATTGAAGGATCTACATTATTAAAAGAAGGCTGGTTTTGCATGGATGTATATGTTAGAAGATGGTTTTGCAGAAACCCGTGAATCACAAGAGAATTTATTATTTGGTTTTAATTATTTAACATCATTTAATTGGTGTGGTTAGGAATGTTTAGGAAAGACCGATAACTTATGTGTGAGATGTTGTTTGGTTGATAAATCACAATGTTGAACAGCTAAATCTTCCAATATCAACTGGTTAAAAGGATATCCCGTCATTGCAAATGAAAATTTCTACAGTCTATCATCACTGAGCTCGTCACTACAATAGTTTTCCAGAATGTAAAAGAAATACAACTCCTCGATATGTATGTTTATGCAGATGAAAAGAGAGTCAAGGATCACTCCTATCAAGATAACAAAAAGAAAAAGAAACCATGTGAGTTATGTATCTACTAGATATCTAGGGCTTCGTAACACTAACTAATTTTGCAAGGCTTACTAATTCTGGAAGGTTAAGCACTTCGGCCACCATAAACTAAGTCCTTGTATGATGTGGACATCAATCCTCCATGTAGATGGTGGCCCCCTCGTAGTTTGACTAGCTCGGCTTTTATTGGATCTTCGGTTTATTAATAAACAAATGTGTATTGCATTACCAAGAGAAAATGATGCAAAGTGAACTAACGATAAATTACTTAATAAATTACAAATTATAATTATATTAAATGTAGAATAATCTTTCTATTTACGAGTCTATTATTATACTTTTAGTAACTTTGAGATTTTATTCTTATTAACATATAGGCTTCCTATTTTTATTAGTATTTTTACTTTTATTAGAAATAATATTCCTACCCTTATTAGTTTTAGTATTTCTTAATTTGATCCTATTTAGTAAAAATTACCTAGTGAGTATTGTAAATATCTAAACAATTTCACTTCTTGAGACAGATTTCAATTATTCAAAAATATATTTTGAGAATTTCTCAATACTTGATTGTACAATTCAATCAAATCTTAGGCCTGATATCCAAAAACCTAACGTGTGATATTTAGGATTTCTCCAAATTTCTAAATAGATAGGTAAATTAATCTTAAGTTGTCCTATATCAAATTAAAAAGATAGAAATTGAGAAATATAGAAAAAGAAAAGAAAGAACTTAAAGGAGAGATATTGAGAAGAATTTACAGGAATAGAGAAGTGAGAGAAAAGAAAACTCACTATTCTCAGAAGCTTGGGTCTACCACTTTATACAACTGAGTTATATCTGTTGGACATTCATAGAGAGATTAGCAAAGGTGAAGGCAAAGGAAAAAGACAAGAAAGTAAGAAAAAAGGGACGAGGGGTTTTCCTTATTCATTTCCCTGATATTTTTAAGTTTGCTAGCATACTATTTGCAACCATCTATTTCCTAGTCTAACTAGTTTTCAACTAATCTTCATTAGTTAAAACTCTTGCAACTAATTCTATTTCTGCTTGTAGTTTTCCATGCATCAAAATCACACTATGAGAACGCCAGACCTTATCATCCTCGTGGACAAACAAAAAGGTCTACGAGCAAAAGAGGACGGGCCTACTTCGATTGATTTGCATTGAAATAGAACAGCTAGCTGATATAAACCATGTATGTGGAACATTGTCCATGACACTGCTAACAGATACACCCTGCTAACAGATATAGTCGACTCATACTACTTAGCCAGGAGATGATGGCCGTAGCATAAGCTTCAGATACCCAGAAGAAAAACTCATACATTCTCTAGGACTTGCAAGCTTCTTTAGTCACATATAAACCTCTAAGAAACACCTTTCTACCCAAACACGTCAATACCATATTAGATTAGCCTAGTATCATTTCAGATTTAAAAGTCACTCACTTTCAGCTCTAATGTTGCCTACAGATGCAACTAATCTTCAAACATTTTCTTACAAGTGGAACATGAATTATCACTAATTTTTAAAGCAAATCAACTGCCACCTGTCTAGAACAAAGCAACAGTATATGGGTATAAATAATCTATTAATTAAATGACAACCAAAATCCCTGAAAAATTCATAGTCCTAGAAGCAATTAAAGCATTTTTCTTTACTTATTTTCCTTTTTGAGAGGGTAGAAGCTGATATAATCTATGGATATAGCCAGTATAAGTTAAGCTTATGGCGTGGTATCCGATTTCACATATTTCAGACAATACACACAGATATATGCAAAAGGACAAAAAGGAGGAAATATAAGGGAAGTACAGAACCGAAAATGATAAAGAGATTATAACACAATAATTGATCTGGTTGCCTAATTTCACAAAGAAATAGGCACACAGTTATTCCATGGAATAAAAGGAGTAGCAATTTGCACAATTTTGTAGCTCTCCTCTAAGTGTTTAGTAATCACAGTTCATCATGCTCTGTAGCTAGCTCGCCTGAAAAAAAAATTATGGTAATCAAAGTAAATATTAAATTTTCCTCAAATAATAACCGATAATTCTCCAACGTAAAAAGATTGTATCTTTTTCAAAATAAATAAATATCATTAGAAGCACTAAGGAGGTTCAATCCAAAACAAACTTTCTTCCTTTTTCAGCTCATCATGGCAAAGTTTCTTGTTTTAGTTCGCCACTAAGTTGATCTCAGGAAGTAATAGAAAGTACATTGACTTTCAATGGGACTCTTTGCAGGACATATTACACTTCACACTCCTAAATGAAAAAGACTTAAATTTATACTATGGGAAAGGGCCTATTGAAACAAAAACATAAGAAAATGCAAATTCCATTGTTTGAAGCATGAAGAAGGTTCTAGTAGAACAATATAGTTTTAATATGATGATTGGTCTGATGATGGTAATTTTGAAGCAGCTCTTTTCCATTATTTTGCTCTTGCCCAAAGTAAAGAATTAATGGTGTTAAAGAAAATAGTTTATCTGTTAATAGGGTTAAACTAAGTTAAAGAATATTAAAATTGTAATTAATTGTAACTTTCTTTTTCTTATCCCTAGAAGTATCCTTAAGGATGTATTATTTAACGAGAAATACAACATAATTATTAAAGAATATTAAGATTGTAATTAATTGTAACTTTTTTTTTCTTATCCCTAGAAGTATACTTAAGGACGTATTATTAAACTAGAAATACAACATAATTATTACTGACATGGTATCAAAGCTATACATTTAAAAGACCTATATTCTTTTACAAATCCTATTAATAAAAAAAATCCTAAAAAGGAGGTCAGCCTTCATAACCGGTCACCACCTCCCAGCCGCTAGCCACCAGCAACCGAGACCGATCTTCATCACCAATGGCACTAGCAATCCAGCTGCAAGCAGTGGCTCCCTCTTCTGTGACCAGCTACCCAGCTGCTTCCAGCCACCCAGCCGCAAGCTGCAGCTCCTCTCCTGTGACCAGCCGCACCCAGCCATAAGTGGTGAACTACAGCTTGCGCTCCCTGCACAACTTTCTGTCCAGTAACCTCTATTTTGTTACTTTAAATTTGCCTTAATTGTCCTAAAACCTTGAATTATATTCGAAACGACATCTCAAATTACTGACACAAATTCCCACATGAAAAATTCTGTACAAACTAATGGAGAATTCCAACCAATTGAAGCTGCCTATTGTTTCAATGAGAAAACTAATTGAACTGGTCATAACTAATTTGGACCATTCAAAAGGAAAAATGAAAAATTAGTCCCATTCTAGGAACCATACCAAAACTGGGAGAGCCAAATTTTGATGCATGGGATGAAAAAGATTCAATAATAATGGCTTAACATCTTTACTGTGACAACAAATTGGCAATAAATATTACTTACAATCCTGTACAACATGAGAAAGTAAAACACACTGAAGTTAATAGACATTTTATTAAAGAAAACCTCGATAGTGGCCTAACAATACACTCTACGCGCCTATCAATTTACAACTTACAAACATATTGACCAAGAGTTCGAATAATCCAGCATTCCAGACCATCATTACCAAGCTGGAGATGGATAACATATATTTCCCAACTTGAGAAGGAGAACTAAAGAATATACTTTATGTGCTAAACTAGATTAAAGGATATTATAGTAAAATGCACTCTTTGTAATTAATTCTGACTTTCTTTTTTTTATCCTTAAAACTTGTGTATATAGGAACGTATTGTTCAATAGGAAATACAACACAATTATTCTTGACAACTGCGGGCCTTGTCTCAGTTTTTATGAGTCTAAGTAATTTAGAATATGAAGCTTCATAGGAATCTCAATGATTACGAAATAGATGCGTATAGAGGATTTCTCCATTATCTATCAAAACGGTGTTTCCCCACTTGAACATTATGTGCTAATACTAAAACTGACTCCTAGTAAATCCTTGGCGGTGAGATTTTTTAAATGCGACTCTGGTCAATTGATGCTATTTGTGCAAGAGGAATGCAGAATCTCCCCATCATCTCGCGTTGCAATGCCAATTCTCATCTCAACTGTCATATACTGCTATTGATTTCTTGACTCTTGATT
>NW_019014667.1:1432361-1449114 GCF_000150535.2 Carica papaya | reverse complement strand
GGCTTAAATATCAGAACAAATCTAGCAAAGAATCAAATAAATCCGTAAGTGAAAGGCCAGAATTCGTTATCCTATCGATCAAGTGATCCATTCCTAACAGTAGCAATACATACTCGTAAGCCAGTGTAAAATGTGGCATAAGTATGAAAACCAATAAACACCATGTAATATTCCGCATTCATGTTTGTGCGCGTTAGTAAATACATTAAAACGGAGATATTATTACCACCAATACTAATTTGAACCACTGAACTGAAGCTAAAACAAGAAATCCTCAATCCAACTGAATACTATATAGTCACAGGACAAAGCAAAAAGAAATAAAATCCATATATGAAAATAAAAGAAACTCGAGAGCAAACAAAAAAATCGCCAATCATAACTTGCCTTGACAAATAAAATATTTTTCTAAAAGAATTGTAATTCCTTACTGAAGTTACACTCACTTTGGAAGCTAAAGAAAGTCAAACAGAGTAAATAAGGCCAAAATAAGATCGGTTGCCACGAAATGTTCCTAGACGATGAAAAATTTTCCTGACATCCTCAGCAACGAAAAAGAACCGAATTAACTGCAAAGGAAAAAACTAGAAACCCTAGCTTCACTAACCTTGTCGGCAAGGAGACAGAAACGATAAGGAGACTAAGTAGGAATCTCGCTGCTAATGGAATCCCCCGACATGCCATCTGCAGGATTAAAAAAACATATATCGGCGATTACTATTATCACAATCACGAAGGCACGCAAAGCATCTTCTTCTGGGAAAACTATATAAGCAAGAAAAAAAAACCAGCAAAACATATTATTAACGTCATTAAAGTGATTACTCGGTAGTTTATGCTCTCCAAACACTCTACTTCGTTAATAAAACGTAAACTGAAACGAAATCTAATGAGCGTTATAGAACAATTTAGCTGCTGCTTCTTGCATCCAATAAGTTGAACCTTTAGTTTTCTACCTCGTGCTATTTTACTTTTTCTTTTTCTGTTCTTTCTTTTTGAAGTTCCATTTTCTTCTGTGGAAATAAAGAGTTCGTACCTGGAAGTAGAAAATAAAATAAAAATATTTACTCACGAAGCGCGAAAAATAAGGGCGGGAAAATGGAAGGATACCAAGACAATGGATCATGCGTTGCTTGCGTATCGTGCGTATAATAATAAATTAATTATACATAGAATTAATTATGTTACATAATAAGTTAATTATAGTAAAACAGAAATATTTTCACACAAATATAAAATTCAGCAATATGTAATTTTTTATAAGGTGAAAAGCGTATTAATTATCAAATTAAATAATAATGATAAAATTACTCGTGTAATAGTATGTATGTGTGTATGTAATGATATCTAAAACAATAGATTTACCATTAGAATAATGATATGCATATATGCGTATAGAGAAATTCATGGATGAAAGAACTGAACTTAGTTTATCAATTTACTCTAGAAGCCATTTAGTTTTAATTTTTTTGTTAGGTTTTATTGTAATTTTTGAAATTATCCGGATGTTTTATTAATTTTATAATACAATTATTTAATAATATTTTTTGCAATAATTTTATTAAATATTATATAATTTTTTTAACACCGAAAAAATCTTTAGTTGAGTTTTCATTGAAGTATTGAGGATTGTTTCAAAATATCAATTGGGTAACAAAAACCACTTGAATATGGATGTTTCAAGACAAAGGTTACAGTTACAAATGACTAAGATAAATGTAATGTTTACTTTATATATTAATTTATATGTCGATATAAATTTAAATTACGGTGGAGATCATTACGTAAAAAATAAAAAATAAATCAATTGGATCTAATAAGTAATTCCTGTAAGTTTTTTTTCTTTTTTTGGTGACAAGTAATTCTGTGGACTTGATTTATTAGTGAATATATTTATCAACTGAAACATAATTTCAAACTTCCGGTTTTCGTTCAAAAAACCAATAGGTTAAATGTTTATGGCCTATTTTTCCATCACATTTATACATAACATCGAAAAATAAAGCAACAGATCAAACAGTCATGAAGTGATACATCACTGATAGGTATACCTTTATAAACAGTGTGTGTACATATATATAGATTAATACATTATGTGCATATTAATTCTGATATGAGATGCTACCGAGTTTTACGATAATCCTTGAAGGGTTGTCCAAGAAAGCATAAATACATCATCAAAAAGTTCAGCCCCAAAGATCGAAGCAGCAATTTAGACACTCAAAACAAGCAAGGCCGGCACAGAGTTGTGTGTATACAATTATGCATTGATCATTCATGTAGGAGCAAGACTGGATGAAGCACATGCAACAAACGCGATCAAGCAACCGACTGCAACAGCTAGTAGCAGCCTTAACCAAAATCTGTGCACCTTCAGGTGATTTTGGTTCCTCCTTTCCTGGAGGGAAATTCTTAGCAGTTCCAATCAGGTTGCCAAAGCCGACACCTAGGCTTCCCAGCAAAATCATTTTCTGGCTACTCATGTCAATCTTCTTCTGCAGATTGATTTTCCCAAGTACCTGAAGTAATAGTGGATTCGAGGAATTAATTTTTTAGCAGATTGGTATAGATGATAAAACATAATAATTGTACTCAACCTGCTGAGAAATAGAAAAAAAAAAAAAACAGGTTTCCTTGCCGGCTAAACATAAAAGAATCCATTAAAAACCTTCAACTATATATAGTTTCCAACGGTTTGCTATCGAGACGTACAAAATGATCAAGTATACCTCTTTTAGTAGCATCGGTTCGGCTACTTTTTTCCCATTTTCAATTTCAGACTTGAGGAATACCATATTGGTGTATTCAGATGGAAATCCTGTTTGTAAGCTAATTTTTGCAACCTATGACAAATAGTTAATGAAGTTAACAATAATGGAAAAATCAGACTTGCAAAAAGTAACAACATTATCAGCCTTTCATTAGCCCCATATAAGAAGTACTTGCTGAGACCCAATCATGAAAACATGAGTAGTGCATCACAATATGGTTTCTCATTGCTGCAAATATAACCTCCTATTAGTCATGTATACTAGCCAAAACCGAGTATTTCTTTGGTTTTTGTGTTTCACTGAAGGAATCATTTAAACCAACTTTGTTGAATTGAATATGACTTCAATCTAATTGAGCTCCATAGTTAATCATAGTGTCAATGAATTCAAAGACAAACCTTTTCTTCAAGCTCTTTACTTCCTGAGAACCATGCATGAGCTGTGAGGATATCAATTTGTCTCTTTGCAAGAACCTGTCAGAGTAAAAGAAAAGAAATATCAGAAGGTACATCACCACATGGTGAGTTTCAAAATTATCTACTTCCATGGTAGTATTTTGTGTCGATGAAGATTTTAGTCCAGAGGACAGGTAGTTATCTCTTGCTAATGATCTATGATAAGCAACTGCATTCCCATGGACACCTGATGTGTTTTAAACATATTATCAAAACGAATTAGTTTGAGCAATCAAATAATACCTAGGGCATGGGAAGCAAGCTTTACTGTTTTTTTTTTTCTTCCGAGAGAAGCCTAGGTAGCTTATATATTCTAAAGATTAGGATAAGCTAGAAATCTGAAATACACTTTGACTGCACCTGAAATAAAGTAACTGGCTAATCATCGTTTAGTGAACAAACAAAATGTTTTCCCTATTCAAATTGAACACGTAGCATAGCTGAAGAAAGTGAACTGTATTTTAATGTTAACCTACTGCACAAATAATAACCACTAGCTCTTTTTGGAAGTTCTTTTAGAAAAATTCTGAACTCAAAAAATTTGAAACACTACCTTGTCAAGAGGTATTTCCTTTGTCCTCTGCACTTTTAGCTCAGTTGTGAATTCATTCATATCTCCCATGATACCACTTACTTTAACAGAGTCTAAAAAGTCTCCTTCATATCTACCTGATATAATCAATGGACATCCAGATGTAAGGTCTGGAGTAAGGAATGGAAACAACTGCAATAACCACAGAGTACAATACATCACTATATATCGCCAGATCCATCGTATTAGAAAAAACTAAAAATACCCATTTTCGTGGCATAGAAAATCATGCTACTAGGTTTAATCCTGATGCACAACCAAAATTTAAATAATTTAACTCATGATGATAATACAGATTTACTCTTGGGATACCTCAATGGAATCAAGGTGTTTCAATGCATCCACCACTATATTGGCTGCAATGACCGAAGAAGCAGCAGTAAATAATCTCTGCATTCTGAATTCAACTGAATCTGGCAAAGCAGAAAGAAATATATGAGAGACCATAAATGAGTATATGACATATTCAAATGGGTCCACCATAAATGAGCATATGACATATTTAAATCAGTCCATTGGATAGAAGAAAGGAAATCTTCATGAACAGATCACATGCTCAGTGCTAAGAACAACCTAACTTAATTTTATAAATGCTCGAGGAAGTTCAAAATTTTTCGCCTCCAAAAGTCAGATAGCAGATCACAGAATCTCAACTTTGAAATAGCATGTTAACTAAATGTAACAAAAATCATCCAAGCATCAGTATCAAAAGTTTCATGCTTTACCATTAGAAAATATTCGTAGCAGTTAACTTGAAATATCACCTTAGCACATGATCATATTGGTCTAAGAACAAGATTAACTACTACAAAAGAAAAAGAAAGAAATGGTGTAGTAACCTGCATCATATGCACTCTCATAGTGTCCCCGTCCAAGTTGGGCTAGCATTTGCAAGAAGTAATGGTTGCAATATAAACCTAGGAAGAATTACAAACATAATAAGTCCATAGATTTGCCGGAAAAAAAGTATAAATGGTGCAAGGGAACAGATACAGTTTCTATATCTTGATATGGAATGATAAAAGCTGCAAGAACTAGAGATATCACATCCATCAGAAGTTATGAGTGGCATAAGATGTGATCCAACCGGATAAAACTGGAAACATTATTTGATTTTGTGCAGCAAACAATGGACCATAAATCAGTTTGATCTACTTGATAACTAGGTCAGATACACCTTGTAACATCTAATTAAAAAAGAAGACAGTCTTTTTTTTTTTAGTAGAAATTTATACATTTTTATAATTATATGACATGTGCTTATCAATAACAACACAATCAATAATACCACGATCTCCTAACGAGGACATATGGGATGCACAGGCCCTAGAACCTACAGCTATGAGGTATATAAGTGTCAACCATCCAACTAAGGGATGGCTAGTCTACGACATTGAAGTGTGAACTTCACTAAATTACATTACGTATGTTTCTCTGTTCAATTTGCTGTACTCTACTTAAAAGTAGATGCGTGAACATAGCTTTTTTTGGTTGGGGTTGGAGGGGTCAGGGGTTGTAAGAGACTGAGAATTTGTGGAATATTTGCTTTTCTATCTGTAATTCATATACTTAAGAGCCAGTCCACATGATGTTATCAAGTCAAACAAGTTATGAATAGTTTAAAACTACGGCAGTAAAATATTGGTGAAACATAAACCCTTAGACTCATTACCAATGCCAAATGTGCAAATTCGAGGAGTAGTTGATCTTTCACTTGTGAGGTAGCTTTTCATTACATTGCAAACTTCTATTTCATCCTCAACAGCCCCATCCGTTATCAGGAAGATTAAAGGAATTGTATCAGTAGTTTCTCCCAAAAGCTTCATTGCCTAAAGTAAAGCAGATCAGGTTAGAAAAGATAAATAACAAGCTAAGACATTTATCTTGTTAAACACTTATTTCCTTGAAATTTTTCATTATTATTCTTTTTCCATTACCTACTCACTAAAAGAGCGGAATAAAATAATAAAAAAATATATAAAGAAAGGAAGGAAAACATAATGCAAAGGAATTCTTTTAGTGGATATTTGTGAGATGCACCTGTTGAAGGGGAAGCAAAATGTTGGTTCCATCACCAACTAGTAAATTGTTACTGAGCCATTGAGTAGCATTTGCAATTTTTTCTTGGGTAGCCAACTCCATAGATGAGGAAAATGAATAGATCTCCTCATTGAAGCCAAGAATGTTAAATGAATCTTGTGGATTGAGCTTAGACAATGTAGCTATCAGTGCATTCTTTGCTTCATCAAGAGGGGCTCCTTCCATGCTCCGACTTATGTCAATCAGAAAAATCACTTCTCTTTTGAACACCTATTGATTCACTAGCATAGTGCAAAATTAAACATGTACAAGGTAGCTTATCAAAACAAGAAGGTTCAAGAATGCAGCTCCTAGTAGCAGCCTCATGCCCAGCCCTTTTAGCTTCCTAATTGCCCCTAGAAGTTGTAGTAGTCGTTGCACTTCAAATTGGTTTTCCTCTAGTTTAGCTTTTAAGTGATTTCTGGTCACAATGTTACATTTATCCTCTTTTCTAGTTTTTAATGCAAACTTGTTAACCTTTCTATTTTCTAAGGAAAGAATTGCTTGAAAGAAACTAAGGGAAACTCCTTTAAAGGGAAAAAAAGAAGAAAAATTGGGAAACCTTTCCTCACAAGGAAAAGAAAAGAAATTTTGCAATTGACATTGCTGCATGTTATTGTTTGTCCACATTATAATCAAACTGACATGTCATCATCAGAAGGCAATTACTAAAGTAATCCTCTGCAAAGAACCTAAGAAAAAATATATCTTCCTATAAATACATTTAATATCAAATATAAGTACTAATATAAAAATCATCCACACAGACCTTCCTGTGCTGATTAGCTCCTGGGAGCAGATAGAGGCAAAACATCTCTCTTTCATCAAAATCGAGTACAGATGGAGATTTCAAGAGCACACCACCAGTAAAGTCATTTGAAGAAATCTGTGACCACTTCAAGTTTAGTAAATATACATAATGCGTCCCTGTGCATAAGTTTATTAGAATATACGTTATTCAAATTCTCACACTATATGAACAACTGAAGTCCACATTTGACCATGCTGGTACTTCTGCCTCGTACAAGAAACTTAACTTCCCAACATTGTGATTTATCTCCTGCTTAACGAAACAATCAAATTATATCATATTATATCATTCTTGTTTTAAACTGATCAGAACTGAAAAACAATCGTGCACCTTCAACGGATGACTAGTACATTTGCATAAAATTTCTCTGCCAATGCCAGAATTCACATTTAAGAGTATCTTTTCTCTCTTAGAAAGTTGCTTCCCAACAGGAATGACATATGCTGGGAAACTAAAAGGTACATTGACCAAAAATTGACCATCCTGGTACAACAACCTCTGGGACCAATCAACTCTGATTGAAAGAAGAGAGCCTCCTCCAACCTAAAAGGTGAACGACATATGAGCATACTGGAAATGGTGGCAATAAACTGAAAACAAATAATTCAGAAAGCAAAGGAGTAATTAACTACCAATGGTATCTTTACTGTATATATGTGAGACTTCAAAAAGCCTCCATATCCACCTCCAGGTACTCTTTGGAGGTCTTTCACATCTTCTGTGGTCTTCAATATGGTATTATATGATCTTCCACTTCCATGAATATCAACCTCAACACCTAGAAGTGAACCCTGTTAGCCACATGATTATTTTTCTTGAGAACTTTAAGACAGTTGGCCTTAAATGATTACAACCAAAAAAGGAAAATAACATGTAAAACAATTGTATTCAATTATCAAATAAAAGGTTTCCATGAGCGTACTGCCATGGAATAACGACAAGATATTGCGTGTCTTCCACAACGTTTTTTATGCAAAAAGAAGAAAGACAACTGATTGCAGATCTTCTTTATGAGAACCGACGAAGCAAATATTTCTCAGAAGTAGTAAAAAGAAATTGAAATATTTCCCTTCCAAAAAATACTGCTAGGCCCCAGACGAGGAAAATAGAACCGAAAAAACTTTGATATTCTGCAAACGTCGATGTCTTGGTAGCCCAAAGTACGCATCATTTTTTCTTTCCATCTGACAAGGGACGCACAGTCCAGAGTCGAACATACACCCCGAGGAGAGTGGTGGAATTACCAACAATTCTAAATAAGTTCTAGATGACGACGACATGAATTTAGTTGTTGTTGAAGTACCCTTATAGGCTAACAAAAAAAGAAAAGAAAAACGGACTAGCTAGCGTAACCACTCTAATTATATTTGCATCATATGCAAAACTTGTTTTATCAACAAATAAACTGGTCAAAGAATTCTACCAATCAAATGGGTTAACTATACAAATTAGCAGTTAAAATTTTGAAGGAAATTGACATCAAATCTGCCTTCGCTTGAAACTAGTGGATTTCCGTTTCGGCCTAAGGACTAAAGATAAATTAGAAGAAGAAAAAATTAATCAATCAGAAGTTTTCAGAGCGGCAAAAGAAAAAGGAAGAAAAGACGCCAAGAAAATTCATTTTCATTGCTGCTTAAATGCTATGACGGTCAAAGTCTCTGTATACCTTCTCTCCCAATGGCACCGCAATGCAGCAATCGCACCTCTCGCCAGCCTTGATGCAATGCACGCGCCATTCACCTTTAACCGTCAAGAAGGCTGTGTCCAGCCAGCAGTCGACTTCCATCTGGACGCCTCGCATATGCAGCGGCACCAGAGCAGGCGGTTCGCACCTCCCGTGAACGTATGGTTGGTAGCTCGGAACGTCCGGGTTGTCCACCGAGGCAGGCTCCGAAACCGCCGCGTAAACCATCACTGCCGTGGGAAGCAAACTGTCTGGAGAAGATTTCGCCGGCACGGGCTCCGGCAACGGAGGCATCTTCACATCCTTGCCATAATATATCCGTCTCGAGAGCATGAGTCCATACTCCGCGGAGCTCGCAAAGTCGCTGGACATCCCTCCTCTGGAATTTTCTGTCCGTGCAGAGAGAAAATTGAAGGTAAGGTTCAGGTTCAGGGATTATTCGTGATGAGACAGAGAGACTATTTTCGAATATTGAAAATGAGAAGACATGGAAAGAAAGAGTAACATACGAAGAACTCCGTTATACATCTTCGGTTTCTGCTGTGCTTTGAAATGCAGTTAAATAGCCCGGCTGTTGAAGACGAAGAGGTCCGTTTGTAATTACTGGAGGAAACAAAACTTACTAGTAACGGACCAATGATAAATCGACACGTACGCTATTCACTGAAGCTGTCAACGAATAAGGCAATTTTGACTATAGACTACAGGGTAGGCATGTTGTCGGCTGTGGGCTCCACTTATGGGAGAAAATCAGTGCACTGTTTGAAAATAGATAAACCAATTAAAGCATGCCACGTGACAGGCAGTGGTACCAAATTCTGTTCTTTTTATTTTTGTCATGGATTATGGCATCGGTTTAATGCCAAAACAGGGTGGTGCCCGTTTCTTAATCAGAAAGTTGGAACCAAATAATCTTATATTAATAACTTCATTTAAAGAAGTCTTAATCAGTCTAGCTTTTTAAAATATATGTTTATAATTTTAATAATAAAACATTAAATGTGTGGACAATTATTTAATTGTGGATGAAAAATGTTTATGCTAATTTCTTTTTTTTTTTTGTTTGGAAAATAAATTATTAAGTAAAAGGGGAAAGTAACTAAAATTTAATAAGAAATAATGAATCTATCATATTACTGTTATCCACAGTTAAATCAATAAACATATATACTATAGCTAGTAAATTTAATGACAATAATACATTAGAAAAATAAATAAATATTGGGTATTTAACTAGTTATAAAAAAAATTATAATTAATTGTAAACATTTTATAAAAAAAAAAAAAAACATTAGGAGATTCCAACTAATCTATTTATGATTATGAATATGAAGCAGAGAGAAAGTCAACGAGTGGAAAAATTATTAGGGATTATAATGAGATTAAGAAACATCATTATTTCTCTTGCTTTATTTCGTACTAAATATAATTTATTGGGGGATAAATATACATGATAGATGGAAGGTATAAATAAATAAATAAATAAACAAAATTATTTAGTTATATTTAAAATTTATGTCGAATGGTTTTTAAAATTTTATTTCAAAATAAAAGATTAGAAGGTTTATATCTAAATATATAATATAAATTAAATTATAATAATTTATATAAGTTTTTACTAACTTTAATAAATTACTAAAATTAACATAAAAATTATATTAAAAAGTTTTAGTATTTTTTGGAGATATTATTACCATTATTATTAGAGTGTCTGCCGTCCATTTACTGGAGACATAATTAGCATTATAGCGAGGACCATCGTCGTCTCTCGTGGGCCCCCGATCATCGACCTCAGCGCTCACGAGAATTAGGAGGGTTCCCTTCATGATTGATTGCGGGGAAAACAAAGTTCTTTGCTTTTCATTTTTTTTTTTTTTTACTTTCAAAACGACAAAGTACTCTGTCGTTGTCTGTTTGGTTTTATAATAAAATATTAGACTAAATTGAGATTTGGTTAGAAATTTTGGACACTCTTAATGGGACCCATAGAGATTCCTCCACTGTCAGTTGTCAAAACGTCGCCATTTCGACCTTCTCATCGTTAATATTTGATTAAATATATATATATATATATATTTATGTATATGTAAAATTATAAATAATAGGCTAAGTACTCTATTTTATCACCAAAATTGTTCGCTGATTTTAGAATTTGTTAAGACTATATCGAATGCTAATTAAGAGTCTGATATTTTTTTTATTCAATCCATTCTGAATTAAAATAAATTATTTTTTAATTTATTAATTAAATATTAAAAATAAATTTATCTAAAACTATATATTTGGATGATGAGATTAAAATTAACTATTTTTTTTTATTTTTATTTTTAGTATGTAAATTACTGAATCAAATAATATTTAATATGATTTAATTTTGACAGTTTAATTCAAATTTTTAGTATAATCTAAAAATTCACGTCCTTACTTTTTAATTTCTATTTTTTAGTTAATCAACATTTTAAATTTATTTTAGGGGTTTCTTGTGGTATGAAGTAAAGAAAAGCACATGGCTACCTAATTCGGGTTTTAGCTGTTAAGGGTTCTTAATTTGTTTGTTAAGGCAGAATCCGGATAAGAGTTGACGGGGAGATAATTCAGTTTAATTATTTTAATCCAATGTTCTTATCTTTACCTACATAACTAACACAAGAACAAGATAAAGGCACGATATTAATAATAAAAACTAGCCCATAACTTTTTACACAAAAATGATAGGTTAGTGTTATTAATTAATTATGATTATCATAATCAAGAGAATTTATTTATTATATTTTTTTTATTTATTAATTCATGTTAATTATCGTATCTCTGTTAATTAAACTATTTATATTAAATAATATGTTAAAATATTTAAGTTATATTTTAATATTATAAATTTTAATTTTACTAAATAGGTAGATCCTGCTATTTTACGAACTTATGGTGACCTGACTTTCGCGTTTATTTAAAAAACGAAACAAATGAATAGAATCCACATCCAAATGGATCCCACATAATCCGGTTCTTGCAGAAAGACATGAACATTGTGATGCCACATGCGATATAAATTGAAGTAGCCTAATAACTAATGCATACGCCACGTGGTACTAATTAATGTCGCGCCCTGCAATAACAATACCAAACAACATCTTTGCCCTTCTTGGTTTCTCTTATAGAGGCAAACGTCAATGCAAGCACAAATTTGGGCAAGAAATTTAAGACAACCCCCCCAAAAAAAAAATAAAATAAATTAAACATTATATTAAAATTCTAGAGTCGATTAATGATGTATTATATTGTATGGTTTGGGGAGGATTTCATTTAATAAAATTGATTGTGGGTTTAATTTTTGCTTTTATTTACAATTTATATCAAAACAATTTGAGAATTAAAATATCACATTAAGATTTAAAATAACAGTTTAATTTTTAAATAAAATAAAATAAAAAAATTTGAGAAGAAATATTTAAATAACTTGGTTAAGTTTTGATCCTTATATATTTTAATACATATTTTTGTTCATTAGGTTTTATATCTATTTGAAAAGTATAAGCTTTATATATTTTTAATGAAAAAAAAAATAAAATAATTATATCGTATACAATCCACCAATTAAGAAGGGCCTTCGCATCAGAATATTTCACGATCAATGAAAACAATCAGAATCCATTAAGATAGTTTCCCATTAAGTAAAATATATTAAAATAACATAAGAACCAGAACTATGGATTCCTTAGGGTAGAAATTGGATGCTTATATTTCAAAATGTTAGTCAATTTTTGACCATAAGAAAAATTGTAGTGCAGGGTAATGACTACTCCTGCATGCTAAGACTACTAATACTAATATAATAATTAGAATTATTATAATTTTTTACTAACGGAAAATTAACCAAAAAGAATACCAAGAGTAAGTACTTTAACCATGACAGTGAACTTACGATATCTTCTGTTTTTTTTTTTCTTTTTTGAAATAAAAACTTGTGATCTTTTGATAGTAAGTTCTTTGCAAGAACCCTTATCCCTCCCTTTACAACTACCAATTTTCTATCCAAAAAATCAACTCATGAGGAAAGCACCTTTCTGAATGGAATTCTGTATCCACAAGCTACCTCGTAGCAGTCAGGCCAAAACTTGCTGCAGAGCAACTAAAGTATAGGTTCGTCTGTAAAACATTGTCATTAATTAAATTAGCACCTTTGGTCGTTGGACTTTCTCAAAATGGGATGCAATTCTGTATTTAAATTTCGGAGAGCAAGAAAATTCTAAAATGATGATAAGGACACTTTTATTCTAAGGTTACATACCATCATTATCATCTTCCATGTTGTAATCATCTTCATCATCATCAAAATCAATGTTCTGCAAGATTGTTAAGGGCATTAGACAAAATTCACCTTCTTTTACCAAAAGAGAGATCTTTCTAAACAATAATATGTTTCAAAACTTTCCGAATATGTCTTGCAAGTGCATAACAAATTATTCATCTGTACAAATTCATATATGCAGACATGTTAAAATGCTACGTGGAAATTCAGAAACCTCTTCAAATGCACAGAGATATAAGCCTATAGAACAGAGAAAGATGAGATCAAAATCAACAAAAGCAAAATGCATTCTCAGGAGAACCTGATTATAATCTCCATCGTCACTGTATTCCTCTTCGTCCTCGGGTCCTCCATCTTCATCTTCATCCTCATCTTCACCTTCTTTCTTTTCCTTCCCATCTTTATCCTCTTGGCCCTAGAGGACAAGGTGTGAAAAATAATAATGAATTTAATGAAGTAACAAGCATCAATTTCTTCGAGAAGAAAATGATGAAGTATGAAGCACCTCATGGAAAAAAAGAAAACACATTACATGGCAGATGATATGACTTAAATGGCAAAAAGAATAGGGCATACAAAATTTCATTTGGTAGGCCCTTTCACATCTTACAGATGTAGTTTTCAATTACTTAATGCTTGAAACTGAGTTGCAAACTACAAAATTTTACCTGATGCTTCTGTTCAAGCTTCTCGAAAAGGTCTAATTTCTGCAGGTCTGTAACAAATATGAATCACCTATATTAGTTTGATTAAACATCTAAAGCTTATGCTGCATCTCTTGAAAAATCTGTAGAAACTGGCCTATGCTGTAAGTGTGAGACTCTAAAGAGTAATGGCTTAGATGAGCAATCTCCCTATATCACAAACTAAACATCCAAATTTAAGCATTCATATTTGCTAACAAAAAACATGAAAGTCTAATATTAGCTAAAGCACAAGGAATGTCATCAAGGCGTACCACTCAATGGACAAAATAGTTAATTTGAAGTTAAATGACAAAATGCAATAGGTGCCTTCGACATTATTTATGCCATTAAGTATCTGTAAGAGGTATTGTAAAAGTGGGGATGGAAACTATGAGAACAATGCGGGCTATCACAACATACCTGCATCTGGATGCCAACGTACTTTTTTCAAATGTCGCTGCTCCCTCCTTGATTCTGAAATTTTATCACATCAGATTTCCCAAAACTATCAATAAAGGATGGAATATGATAAAACCTGTCTATAACACATTTTGTCAAGAGCAAAACTCAATTGTTATTGTAAGTTGTCAGACCTCCAATGAGCTCTTTAGGAAAATTATGATATC
The DNA here is from genome assembly GCF_000150535.2 of Carica papaya. The sequence continues at coordinate 1,435,104 of NW_019014667.1, read as the reverse complement.
CGAGCTGTAGAAATTGATAAAGCGACTTGCGTCTTGACGTGATCTTTGGCTTCCCTATGTCAGTATATCTCTCGATGCCCATGCTTTGGCTCTCTGATATCATATCCATAAAAAAATTGATTTGACATTCTTAATTTCAGAAAAGGAGAACAAATGTTTCTTTTATCCACACAAATTTTTCATGAAAAAGAAAGAAATATTTTTAGATAAGGTGAAAAAAGGACATAAGAGAATGTTTATTCACAAAATCAGCATAAAGATAGAGTGTAGATATTTGTTCCAGGCAGAGGAACATGCAAGATAATAGTAATTTTATAATGTGAAAATCACTGGAAATTCACACACGACAAGTTAAAAAGTTCCAGTGATTAACTTCCAAAATGATTGAAAGGCCTCACAAGTAGGAAGCAACACAGTTACATGAACTATCCTTTGATAAGAATTTACATAACTAACGTACTAACCAATAATAAGAGTTAGGATTAAAGATTATAGTTCACCAACACAAAGAACTAGAATGTTGATTTAGTCAGTCAATAAAACAGTTCAAGTCACACTTATCCTTGCATTTCTGCAACCTATTGAATTACGATAAAAGCTTATTTTTATAATAGAATGTGTTGAAGCAAAAATAAATCTAATATTACCTGCTACCACGTTGAAATTCTAGTTGAAACTGTTAAACAATAAGGTAACATTACTCACTCCTAACTTTTTGCATACACTTTGTTTAACTTTATTCAACAGATGTCAACCCAAAAATGCAAATAAGGTCTGTTACGTAGCAGCCGATTCTCTAATTTTATTTTTTTATTTAGAGGATGTTTGGGATTGCTTATTTGCTGCTAATAAACAGTTTTAAGCATATCTTTCTTATTTCTGTGTTTGATAACATAAAAAATATGGTGTTTATGGGGTTATGAATAGTGACTATCGAAAAGGTAGAAAATAATCTATATGTAAAAAAAGGTATAAAGTAACTAAACTTTTATGTTCTTATTTTTCTATCTCAATAATTTACTTATTACCATCCGCATGCCCTCTTAAAATTAATAAAATATACAGTAATATAAAGATAAAATATTTTTATTAAACACACATATTTTTGTTAACTTTCTTACTAAACACAATTATTTACTGTCTACGATCAAGATTTCATCCAAACATGTAACTGCTTATTTTCTAAGTAATTATTTAGCTGCTTTAATAACTTTTATTTTGAATATAACTGCTTTAATAACTTAAAGCACCCTATAACTTCTAATACACTTTCAGCAATCCCAAACACCTTTTTAATAACAATAATCCATCTACTAGGAAAACATGTTAGGTGTCATTGCCAACAAAAATTTTAACCCAAATTGAGGCCTATCCTCTTATTAATTACAGTCCAACTTATTCACAGAAAGAGAAACAAAGGAGAGGAAATAATATGCTTACCCTTTGAAACATTATCTTCAAGAAAGTAAGGAGAGGATTTCCAATAATTTTGCAGTCTTGAATTCCAAATAATTAAGTTTTTATCTTCAGGAACCTCTTTAGTTTGACTGTCAGGTAATTCAATTTCCTACAATTAAACCAGGAGAAAAAGAAAAAGAAACAAAATCAACAACTACCTGACACTTGCACTTTTTTTTAGAAGGTTGAACTTACAAAACACACAATTCTAAACATGTGGCAGTCAGCACAACTAATATCAATGCCTATTTCATGTACATTTGACTTTTGATGCCCAAAAGTTATCGCTTTTATCCTGTTAACACGGTTAGAATTAAGAGTCTAACAAAAGATGTCGATAAACCATATTGCAATGCCCAAATGACAGCTGTAAATTCATGTACAGAAAAATCAGATGGAGTAAGAAAAGAAAGAGACTGTTGCTATTTTAGGATCAAAGTCTGTTTTGGCATCATCCAGCCAAAGAAAATACTATCCCAAATGTGGTAAACATGGGTTAACCATAGTTAATTATCTCGCTACTTGACTACTGAACACAAGTTCAACTCAAGCAGGGACAAATTTAGGCAATGCCAAAGATATTATGTGCTAAAACAAATTTCTCAATGAAGCAGATAACTAAAAACTCACAGGAAAGATCTCAAATGGCTCCTGCTTAGCATAGCCAAAACCACCACCACGACCTCCATATCCTCGTCCCCGCCCACGTCCCCTAAATGCCATCTCTGGAAGAAAAGGCTATATTAGCAATCGTAGGAAAAGAATGTTATATACAGCAGTTAACACATAGTCAGTTAGGAAAAATCAAAGTAATCTTCATTTTCAAGACACAAATCAACTATATCGCGCTGCTATAACAAACTCAACTATGTGAAAACTTTTTATGGATGATTTTGGTCATAATCCAAATTGAGTCACGACTGGCAACAAGGTACGGGTAGGCCTACCTTTGTGAATATACTATACTCACTACTATAACAAAGGATCAACTCAACTATAATGCAAATTCTATTTAGTAACAACTCAACTAGGAGTCATCACTAACCCTAATTAAGTAGGTGTCAAGACACTGAATATAAACTAGGCTGAAAACACTAAAAAACTCGGGCAGATGAAAGGTTTCAGGTTGGCTGTTAACAGATTTAAAGGGCTAAAGGAAACATGATTCAGAGAATAAAACAGGAATGCATTATCTCATGTACTGTACCAGTAAATAACAACCACCATAAAGTTCAGAAAACTAAAAGGAAATAACTGACCAGCAACCTCCATTCAGTCTCTAGTA
>NW_019014667.1:1384476-1396348 GCF_000150535.2 Carica papaya | reverse complement strand
TAATACCGTGATAAGAAATAGGGTGAGGGGTCCTTACTTATTTCGGGGTCTGAATTCGACTCTACAGTGCGCCTACAGCCTGTCCCTAATTTCCTTGAATTTTTCCTGAAAAACTGAAACGTACTACCGGTACTTGCACATGTCCCAAAAAATCCCAAATCAGACCTAGGGTCCCTTTCGGCCAATGTCGACATTCCGGCACGGCGGCTCCGCCGTGCTCCGGCGACGACGCCGCCGTCTACGGCGGCGATCCGCCTCGGGTTGGCCGTTTTCGGCCATTTTCGGCAAAACTTGCATCGGTCCCTGCGATAAAACAACCCTAAGACCCTCGGTGGGCCAAAAAATCACAAAAAATCGAAACTTACCGGCAGCGGTGCTCTCGGGTGTGGCAGCTCCTCCGGCGTGAGTCGCGTTTTGATGTTTGGCTCCGATCAACCTGTAAAGAAAAGAACGGTGATCACAGTGGTATAAAAATTTGCATCGAACGAAGGCTGGAAGGGCTCATCGGAGGCAAAACAGAGGGGGTCCCGGCGGCCCTGCTGGACTTCGGCTGGGTTTTTCGGCCGTTTGGCCAGTGGTTTGGCTCCGGTTTGGCCATAGGCGGACTCAGCATCGAAAAACGAGCCAGTGGGAGAAAATTTACCTCAATTGGCGGTCGAAAACTTCCCCGGTGCAGCAGCGGGTGGCGGCGGCCGGCTCCTCCGACGTCTGGTTCTTTTTCTCCGACGAGGCACTGGCGGCTAGGGTTTTGTGGTCAGGTGTGGGTGGGGTTATTTATACCCTTTGCCTTTTAATCTCAACCGTCCATCAAGATTAAATTTGGACCGTCCATCGTGATGCAATCTGGGCCGTCCGTGCCTGATTGAATCTGGGCCGTCAGTACGCGTGAATCTGGGTCGTCCGTGCGCGCAGGAACTGATCTGGGCCGTCCGATCGCGCGCGCGCGTATCGCCCACGTGGCCCGTCCCGTGTCAGCGTTTCCTTGCCACGCGGCGTGTCCTGATTGGCCGGGGTTGCTGACCGGGCCGCTAACGTGGCACAACTTTTCTAAATTACGTTTTGACCCCCGGTTTCCGATTTTCTTTTCAAAAACATCCCCAGAATCCAAATTTTCACCCTTTTTTTCCAAAATCAATTTCAATTAAATCCAAATAATATTTTTATCCAATTTTATCATTATTATTATTTTTATTTTCATTAAATTAAATTAAATAAAAATCTAAAAAAAATCAAATAAATAAAAAAAATAATAAGATAAAATAAGAAAAAAAAAACACTTGGGTGTTACAATATTGATTTTGAAAAAGAAATTATTCGTTGTTTCAAATATATTTTATGTGTAAATTTTAATTATCTTAATATGTGTAACTAATCATTATATTTTATTTACTTGATGTATAATACATGAAAACCAATGGAATTGTATATTATTAAGAGATTAATTATATTGTTTACTTGTTAGGAACTTAATTATGTTATTATTAATATGCAAATATCATTTAATTATCCTAATAACTACATTATTTACTTATCAGAAAGTTATTTGTGTTAATACGCAAATGTCATTTAATTACAAAAAATATTTAAATTTCTATGCAATATATGTGTATGAGTGTGTGTATATATAACAAGCAGACAGTCCTATTTTCTAAGTCTTTGAACGGCTCGTGGTATACTTTTAAACATAACATGTTTCTCAGCCCTATCCATTATTGAACAATGGTATACACACACACACACACACACAGGTATGTGTATAAAGTCACAAGAGGAAAAATATAATATTTGTCGGAAACATTTTGTGTTAAATTAAAAGGAATCTTAAACCACTCCAACACCCACAACTCAAGCATCATTACTCTGTACACACATACATATATATATATATATATATGTAAAGTATGTATGTTAAAAAGACATGGAAGAAATGTATTATTATTCAAATTGTTCTGCTGTGGGGGGAACCATGGCTGAGCCAAGTCCAACAAAAAGCAATCTACTCAGCTTAAGCCAGAGGGCTGATACAGGTTGTAAAATAGCTCTGTATTGATACTCTCTATTCAACTCAATTAAAACCATTACTGGTTCTAAGTACAATATACTGATACAAAGGAAATTTATTTGCATACTAACTATACCCACTCTTACCCGAAATTAATTCCTTGTGCCAACGGTAGTTCGCTCCCATAATTGATTGTACTGTAAAAACATGATACCCGCTAGACTAAGAAGTACTGATAAAAAATATTACACAGTAAATAATAATAGAGTGAAGAATTAAGATTACCAAGTCGAGCGTCTCATGTATTGTTTCCAAGAGTCACTTCCTGCTTCACGGCCACCACCTGTAGCCTTCTCTCCGCCAAAAGCACCGCCAATTTCAGCACCATTGGTTGGTATATTCACATTCACAATGCCACAGTCGCTTCCTTGAGGCCTATTATATGACACGCAACTGGTTAATAGGTCCTCGGTGCTGACATTAAACTCGAAAGAAACTTTTCTATTATCACACAAAAAGAGGAAAAAAAAAAAACCCTCAAGTCCGCCTCAGTTAATTACATAAACAAGTTAAGTGTACTCTTCACTGAAACATATCAATTGCAATTGCATAGAACTTCCCCCACTTGCTAAAAAAATTTAGTATTTATTCTATATTAAAATTATCTAGAAAGTTAATACATGAGAAACCTCGTTTATATGGATTTTACCTATTATATAGGACGATAATAAGTGATAAACATCATTTATAGATATTGTTCATATCATTTAAGATAACAACAAGTGTTGAACCTCATTTATAAAGTATTGGTGCCCATTTTTTTACTCTAATTTGTCTATTTAAAAACTGACTAGTTGGCTGAAACATTCAAATGAAAAAATTCAGATCACTATCTAATTTTCTTCTCATCTCCTCTCTTATTTTACTCTTGATTGAGTCCCAACAGCAATCACATAAATATCCAAAGAAAATGAAAAAGACTTAAACAAAATTCATAAATAGTGCAAGAAGAAAATCATAAACTTCAATGTCAAGGCATTGGATTGAAACACTAACCCGATCCACTTGAAGATAACTTCAGGTCTCCGTGTGAAAATAGAACTGCTTAATCCCTGGGGTACTGAGTTGTTTATTTCAATTGCTTCTTGTAAAGTCTGTGTGAAAAGAATTTGGTTATTGAAGTTGAGGCGCATGCATTACAAAGCAATACAAAGATGGTAGAAATCTTTTTTGTAGCTCTGCTACTTGTGCAAAATGTTCAAACTAGAACATCTTCTAAATCAAAAAAATTACCTTAAATTTCATAACATAGAGAACAGGTGCAAACAACTCTTCTTTGACAACACCTGCATTCGGAGAAATCTCAACTATTGTAGGCTGGACAAAGTTCCCTTCAGACTCTATTACACTCCCACCTGCGAGGATTGTTCCGCCCTACAAAACATCAAAGTAAGTAATAATAAACTTTCCCAACTAAACCAAATCCAATCAAAATAACCTCTTTTGTGGTCTTTTGTGAAATGATCCTAATTAAAATACTTGACTACAAGTTTCACACACAAAACCAATAAATAAAGTTTTGAGATACAACCCAATGAACTTCTAGATTATCTAAACATAATATCAATAATTCCATCACATTTGATGCATCATTTTAGAGGGAACAGCAGAGAAAAATTCAGCCATAAGTGGGCCATAAAAATTCAGCCATAAAGCGGCCCCAACCTGGAACTTCTTATGAATCATCACAATATATTCTAAGAAATTTCAATCCAAAGAGGCTATGAAACTGCTTTAAATACGTTTTGCTTTAGTGTCCAGCAGTTTATAAGTTGTGGACTATGGTTCATGAGCTGTTTGACATTAGTTGGGTGATGGCAGGTTTGGTGAGAGACAATTTGGGCATAGAAGGGCATTAGCGGCCCAAGAAAACAAGTGGATCTGTAGAAAATAAATAATTAGAAGAATAAATTAGGATTAAATATATTTATTTACAGCTGTTATTTTTGTTTATGAACTGTACATTCTATGTAAATGGAAGATGTCACCAACAAATTTCCTCCTTAATCAGAATTTTATTAGAATTTCTCCAGAATTTATTAGGTTGTTAGAAACAGCAAATTTGTATATATATGTGTGAATCACTCATCAAGAAAATGAGAAATATAATATTTTTCCTCTCAATTTTCTTCATGGTATCAGAGCATACCTGATCCAAGAAGAAATCAAACCCTGTTGAGCCTTAATCAGAAATGGCCTCAGGTGACCTTCCACCCTCTCCACCAGAAGTTTTCTCTGGTTCTTATCACCACACAGCAACAACCAGAGTTGTGAGTGAGCTACCATCGTCCTGTATCACAGGACACAAACTCGACGGCAGTAACTTCCTTCAATGGTCGTCGTCTGTCCGTCTCTTCATCCGCGGAAAAGGGCGTTATGGGCACCTCACTGGCGAGCTCGTGCCTCCTCCAGCCTCCGATGCAAATGCACAAACATGGGAAATCGAAGACAGCATGGTCATGTCCTCGCTTATCACCTCAATAACTCCTGAAATCGGAGAGAATTTCCTTCTCTACGAAACTGCTCACGAAATCTGGAAGGTAGTACAGGAGCTCTACTCCAGCAAGCAAAATACCTCTGCAATATTTGAAATCGAGTCAACTCTCCATGACCTTCGGCAAGGAGAACTCAGTGTCACCCAGTATTACAGTATCCTTAATCGAAGTTGGCAGCAGATGGACGCCTTTGAGAAATGTCGCTGAAACTGTCCCGAGGACGCGAAAAACTTTAGAGCCTTCGTGGAAGAATAACTGGTCTTCAAATTCCTGTTAGGGCTGAACAAAAATCTCGACGCGATTCGGGGACATGTTCTGAGCACCAAGCCTTTGCCGAGTCTTCAGGAAGCATTTTCTAAGGTTCGACGCGAGGAGAGTCATCGGAAGATCATGATGGGAGAGATTGATCAACCTCACCCGACTGAAAATTCTTCAACTCTCACAACCCGAGTGATTGACAGTCGAACGGAGAAGACAAGGCCCTGGTGCGATCACTGTCGAAAGCTAGGGCACACTCTGGATCGTTGCTGTAAGCTTCACGGCAAGCCAAGTGACTGGAAACCACCTTCAGGTGAGTGGAAAACGTCGAAAGCAGAGACCTCCAGCAAACATCAAGGAAATCATGTGATGGCTGAGGAAGTAATTTCTGATGAGATAGGAAAAGACCCATTTACTCCTGAGCAGTTGGAAGCCCTCCAATGTATTTTGTTCAAGAAATCTCACCCGGTCAATGCCTCTGTGGCACATAAAGGTAATATTATTGGCTTATATGTTTTTTCAGAAAAATGACAGGTGTAAGTGGTAGACTCTGGAGCATCTGATCATATGAGTGTAAATTTTTCAATATTCCAAAATTACAGAAGATATGAAGAAAATTTTTCAATCAGAATTGCAGATGGTTCTCTCTCAACAGTGGCATGAATGGGTTCTGTAAATTTGTCTCCAAATTTGACTCTCTGTTCAGTTATCCATGTTCCAAATTTGGATTGTAATTTGTTGTCTGTCAGCAAGCTATGTGAAGATTTGAAATGTGCTACGAAATTTGTTTCTAATATGTGTAATTTTCAAGATTTGGACTCGAAGAGAACGATTGGCAGTGTTAGGATGAGCTCAGGATTATATTTGCTTCAAATCAACACTTCTAAAAGACAAGCTCACAATGTAATATGTGAAAACTCTGTTTCTATTTCCGAAAATAATGACCATGATATTACGTTGTGGCACTATAGATTAGGACATCCAAACTTCATGTACTTGAAAAAGATGTTCCCACTACTATTTAAAGGAAAAGATCCAGTTTCATTATAGTGTGAAGTTTTCCAATTTTCTAAACATACTCGAAGTTCATTCCCTAACCTACCATATAAACCATCTAAACCATTTGCATTAATGCACAGTGATGATTGGGGCCCTTCCAGGGTTTCCAACATTTCCGGAACTAGGTGGTTTGTATCTTTTATTGATGACCATACAAGAATCACTTTGGTATTTCTCATGAAAGAAAAATCTGAAGTGGGATCCCTGTTTAAAAAATTCCATACAATGATTCGAACCAAATTTCATACTACTATTCAAGTATTGAAATCCGACAATGCTTATGAATATTTTGAAAATACTCTTGAAAAATACTTTATTGAACATGCCATTATTCATCAAAACTCCTGTATTCATACTCCACAGCAAAACGGCATAACCAAAAGGAAAAACAGACATATACTTGAGGTTGTCAGATCACTCATGTTCACCACTCATGTACCAAAATATTTTTGGGGAGAGTCTGTTCTTTCAGCTACTTATTTGATTAATCGGATGCCCTCCCATATCCTACAGTTTCAATCACTGTACACTATCCTCTTAAAAATCTTTTCCGATTCACACATCTTAAATACTTTACCACCTAAAGTCTTTGGTTGTTTAGCATCTGTCCATGTTCATAAACATCTTCGTGGGAAATTAGACTCAAGAGCAATAAAGTATATTTTTGTTGGGTACTCAGCAAATAAAAAAAGATACAAATGTCTAATTCTGAAAACCCGTCGGTTTTATAATACAATGGACGTCACATTTTTTGAGAACCAACCGTTTTATCCCACTAATGATATTTAGGGGGAAACATTCACTCAGAAATATCAGTTGTGGGATGTGAATGTACCTCCTCTTTACCCACTAAATCCACCACCAGACAAACCTTCTCTGGAGACTGAACCCGAAACCTCACAAAAGAAATCAGAACTAAAATTAGTTACAGAAAGCACGTTACCTACAACGAGTGAGCTACGTATCTATACGAGAAGAAACAAAGGAAAAGCACCTGAATCATCCAAGCACTGCCATGAATCCACCGTTGATCCAGGTAATGTAATCTCTGTACCAACTCTTGATTCCGTTGATTCTAATCTTCTTATTGCTTTGAGGAAGGGTACTCGAACATGCACCAAATATCCTATACAGAACTATGTTTCATTGGACAAATTATTCTCGAAACATCATGCTTTTGTGTGCAAGATAGACAGTAGCTCACCTGAACCCAGAACAATATATAAGGCCTTGGAAATTCCAGAATGGAAGTTAGCTGTCCTAAATGAGATCAAGGCACTTGAAAAGAATAAAACATGGGAACTAACTGATCTTCCTCCAAGAAAGCGTTAAGTGGGATGCAAATGGGTCTTTACAACTAAATATAATCCAGATGAGAGTATGAATCGGTTTAAGGCTAGCCTGGTAGTCAAAAGCTATACACAATCATATGGTATAGACTATCAGGAGATGTTTGCACCAGTTGCCAAACACAATACTATTCGGGTACTCCTCTCACTTGCATTTAACCTTGACTGGCCATTGTGTCAACTAGATGTAAAGAACGTATTCCTTAAGGGTGATTTGGAAGAAGAGATGTATATGAATATACGACTAGGGTTCGAATTAACTGACAATCCTCAGAAAGTGTATAAATTGAAGAAATTACTTTATGACCTAAAACAATCTCTAAAGGCATGGTTTGACATATTCATAAGAGCTGTAAAACATAAAGGATATGAACAATGTCAATCAGATCATACATTGTTTGTCAAACACTGCATCTCAGGTAAGAAAACTATTTTAATTGTACATGTTGATGATATCATTCTTACAGGAGATCACCTTGAGGAGATTCAAAAACTTAAAGAATTCCTTGTCAAAGAATTTGAAATAAAAAATCTTAGAGTACTGAAGTACTTCCTCGGTATGGAAGTGGCTAGATCAAAAAGGGAGATTTCAGTTTCTCAACGAAAGTACATTCTGGATCTCCTAAAAGAGAGTGAGATACTAGGAAGCAAGCCCGCTGACACCCCGATAGATTCAGTCATCAAACTTGGATCCAGAATCAGTGATAAAATGGTTGACAAAAGGAGATACCAAAGACTTGTTAGGAAACTTATTTACTTAACTCATACAAAACCAGACATCAGTTTTGCAGTAAATACAGTAAGTCAGTTCATGCATCAACCAACTGAAGATCACATGAGAGCTGTGTATCGGATTCTGAGGTATCTCAAGAAGACTCCAAGACAAGATTTATTCTTTTAGAAGACAGATAAAAGAAGTGTTGAAATCTACACGGATGCGAATTGGGCAGGTTCTACAGATGATGGGAGATCTACATCAGGATATTGTACCTATATTTGGGGTAACCTGGTTCCATGGAGAAACAATAAACAATTAGTTGTGTCTCGCAGCAGTGCATAATCTGAATTTAGACTCATGGTATTTGTGAAGGTATATGGTTAAAGAGAATACTTGAAGAATTAAAGGTTCTCAATAATATGCTTATGAAAGTATGGTGCGACAACAAATCAACAATCAATATGGCCAAAAATCCAGTACATCATGATAGAACCAAACATGTGGAAATCGAATGTCATTTCATTAAAGAGAAATTGGAAGATAGGAGTATAACTCTGATGCACATTCCAACGAATCAACAGATCGTAGATATTCTAATGAAACCTCTTCTCAAGAGAACCTTTGATGACATAATATTCAATCTAAATTTACTCAACATATACGTAAACTAAATTGAGAGGGAGTGTAGAAAATAAATAATTAAAAAAATAAATTAAGATTAAATTACATTTATTTACAGCTGTTATTTTTGTTTATGAACTGTACATTCTGTGTAAATGGAGGGTGTCACCAATAAATTTCCTCCTCAACCAGAATTTTGTTAGGATTCTCCAGAATTTGTTAGGTTGTTAGAAGCAGCAGATTTGTATATATATGTGTGAATCATTCATCAAGAAAATGAGAATTAGAATATTTTTCCTCTCAATTTTCTTCAGGATCTAATTCCGCTCTCTATCTTTTGGGTAATGTAGAAGGAGATGAATAGAAGGGTTTTCGATGGGGTTGAGAATTTAAATGGTTTTGATATTCTTAAGAATAGATGATTTCAGACTCTTATTTTTTTGTTACAGGGTCATCCTTTTTGTTCTATAGAAGATTTGATGGACCTTATTGATACATGATTGACTTGTAAATTTTGTACATGGGTAAACACGCCTTTAGTGCCTATACTAATACAAAATTCACAGTTCATATTTCAAAAAAACAAAACGAAACTGCTTTAAATGGTGGAGGTGTTGATCAAATGAGATACATGAGTGAAAAAGGACAACATGCTGTAAGGAACCTACCTGAGATTTGATGACTTCAATTCCTTTCTTGAAATTGTTTCTTGATTCCGAAGTATGTAATGGCCCAAGCAAGACGCCTTTTTCTAATGGATTCCCTACTTTAACTTGCTTGTATACCTCAAGCAGTCGATCAAGTACTCTCTGATAGACACTTTCATGAAGAAGCTTTAAGACAAGCAAACAAAATATTTAGCAATTGAAAGTAACACTACTATCAACGTATAAAAGCCAACATAAAATGGCATATATAACTACCAGCCTACGACAAGTTGTGCAACGCTGACCAGCTGTACCAACAGCAGCAAAAAGAACAGATCGGACAGCTAGCTGGATGTCAGCATCATCCATGACAACGATAGCATTGTTTCCACTTAATTCAAGCAAACATTTGCCATATCTTGCATTCACCGTTTGTTGCACCATTAAGCCCACCTATACTTACCATATCAAAGATAAATAGAAGTCCATGTAGGATATATACATTAACCAAAATTTCCAAAATTTTAAATAAAGTCCACCTTTGAACTTCCAGTAAAGGAAACCAGAGGAATACGTGTATCTCTTGAAATTGCTTGACCAATTTCAGCACCACCACAGAAAGATGTAAAAATGGCACCCGGCAAGTTGTTCTTCTCTAAAACTCCAGCAACTAACTTTGTCATAGCAACAGTTATCAGTGGAGTGGTTGGAGCACCTTTCCTGTTGTTTATGAAGTAGATTTGTTTATCAATTTTCTAATCCAAGTAAATTTTTTAACCTTATTTGTGCCAATGGTTTCACAAAAGGCAGATTATACAATTGGAATGAAGTAGATTTAGTATGTAGAGACTTCAATTGTAAACTTTGAAACTGAGTACAGAGAAATAGCATAGAAATAAAGAACCAAAGCACCTTTAAATTGTTATTAAAGAAAGAACTTTTAACTTGATTATTCTTTTTCTTCTTTTCCTAGTCATGCCAATACTTTAAGAACTAGTTGTTTCACTTGATTGATGGCTTTCTAAAAAGAAACTTCGACTTTCATGTCAAGTGTAGTATTCCCTTTTAACATGCCGAGGGATCTGCTTCAAATTCACTAAAACATTAACTTGCAATTCTTCTTCCTGCTTCTATCTATTCACTATTCTTCATAGCATCAACTTACTGCATCATCAATTCACTTAAACAATTCAAAATGAACAACTCAAATCCAAAGTCACTATCCTAACCTTTTATCCAGGCACAAGAAAAGACCGATGAATTGCAAAGAATGAAATCAAAATGCATTTGCATATCAAACTATAGGATCAGTAATTCCAGAAAGGTCATATCCATCAAATCATTGCAGAAGGGCGTGGAATGTGCCCGTTAAGTGTAATTTGCAGAATTGGGAAGTGGAAGAGTATGTGGAGTTGCCGCTGTGTTTATCTAATATTAAAATATCCAAGAACAATGATAAAAGAGTATGGTAGTCAGACAAAAAGAGGGGCTTCTCTGTAAAATCATACTAAGAATTTGTTACTATGAGAGAGAACAACAACAACCAAACAGTCCCTTTCAAGCAAATATGAAAAATCTAAAGCACCACCTAGAACCATTTTTTTTTTTTCGCTTGGGAAGCGACTAAAGAGAGGATTTTAACAATTGACATGCTTAGAAGAAGAGGAAATGTGCTGATAAACAGGTTATTTCTGCAAATCTGATGAGGACACTTGTTACCATTTGCTGCTGGGTTGTGCTGTTACACACGGCATATGGTCTTCTGTTTTGAGGCTTATTGGGGTGGATTGAGTTACGGCAGGTAGTGTAAGTAATGAACTTTTGGCTTGGGAGGGTTTGTGTATAAAAAAGGGGGAGACATTTATTTCTTGCACCACTTACTATTTTTTAGATGATTTCGAAAGAAATAAATGGTAGACCTTTTGAGGGGGTAGAGATTAATCTTGGTAACATTAGAGATAAATGGATTCACACTTTTGGATTTATTTTACTGGGTCATGATATTAAAAACCTAGATGATATAGGTGTGATCATTGACCAATTGATAGATTTGTAACTATTTTGCATATGGGTCGTACCTTCTTCGTACCTTGTGCATAATAATAATTCACTTTTATTTAAAAAAAAATATATCAAAATGCTTTTTTCCCAGTGTAGTACTGTGACTTACCAAACAACACAGTTGCCACAAACCAGTGCAATACAAGCATTCCATCCTACAGAAACACGTGAAAATGCATGAATTTACTTATATTATGAAAGCTGAAAAAAAAGCCAAATGCCACAGCATATTTCATCTGAGCAACAGTTGAAAACTGCATGAGATTAACTAATATTGTAATATTGGTGCAGATCCTTTGAACGAAAAACACTTAGAAATTATCCTTTCTGATTGGCACAAGTTACTGATAGTTCCAATGCCAATGTGTTTTAACGGATAACCAAAACATTTAGAAAACCTTTACCAGATGTAATAAACTGATCCCTTTGGTCCTACAGCAAATAATGTGCTAAATGAATTCTTCATTGCAATTGAAACTAACAAGCTTTAATCATCATATGTTGATGGCCTCCAATATGCTAAGCAGTAAAAATAAAGTCATCCTTTTGATCCCAACAGAGTGACCAAAAAGTGAAGTTTGAACCTCCTGCTCATATCCAAA
>NW_019014667.1:1361533-1379117 GCF_000150535.2 Carica papaya | reverse complement strand
ACCTTGCTTTTTTATGCCCTTAATTGCTGGTAAGGCCCTGAATTTTTGCTTAATTTGATTTCTTCTACTTCAATTTCTGATCAAACTTTCCTTACAATCTCCTCCCCGTTACCCTCGAATTCAGGAGGCCAGGGTTTCACTTTCGCATCACTGAAACCCTGGGTTGAGACTTTGTTTCTATCTTCTGTTTCTTTTCACGCCAATTTCTTTATTCTTCGAAGTATTTTGGGGAAAGTAAGATTTGGCAATGAATCTCAATTGTTCGTATAGTGCTAAAAATCCCAAATTTCGTGGGATTTTCAATGGATTATGTGCTGTTGTTCTTGTCTTTTTATTCTACCACCAGGAAGATGTAATTAGGAACCCTCTTTTAAGGCAATCGGCCGCATTTACTAGTGAGAGTTTTTATAGGAGATCTGCTTTCTCGCATGAGTCGAGTCACATTACTTCAATTCATCGACGGATGAGTGAATTTGATACTAATTCATCGATTTTAGTTAATGGGCCTCCTCAAAATAATGTAAGTGACGAGAGTGGTCCTGCTCTTTGCACTGGACTGCTTCATCATAAGGGTTACGCTAATCAATGTGAATACTTGAAAGCGCACCCACAATGTTCCTCTGGTGGATTCTTTGATTATCTCAGGTTCTTCTATTGTGCTTGTGGTGATTTCAGTCTGTTGGCCTATCTAGTGTTGGGTATTTGGCTTGTTGCTCTGTTCTATTTATTGGGCAATACTGCAGCAGATTACTTTTGTTGTTCACTGGAGAAGCTGTCAAGTCTTTTGAGGTTACCTCCTACTGTTGCAGGGGTTACCCTTCTCCCTCTAGGGAATGGAGCACCGGATGTGTTTGCAAGTATAGCTGCTTTTGTGGGAACAAACACGGGTGAAGTGGGTCTTAACAGCGTGTTGGGTGGTGCAGTGTTTGTTACTAGCGTTGTTGTTGGGATTGTTTCACTGTCTATTGCAGAGAAAAGGGTTCAAGTTGATAAGAAATGCTTCATAAGAGATGTGAGTTTCTTCCTCTTTACACTTCTTTCTCTGCTAATGATTTTGATCATTGGTAAGGTAACCGTGGGGATGGCAATTGCCTTTGTCTCGATATATGTGGTTTATGCGTTTTGCGTGGCTGCAAATGAAATTCTGAGGAAACAAATGCGGAGGTTGAAAATGGATGTGGTTACGCCATTGCTTCCTGTGCGAGGAAGTATATTTTCACAAACTAGTGAAGATGATATTCCTATGTACAGTTCTCTACTTGAAATTGACACTGAAGATGATCCACCACGTCTCCACAGTTCTCTGCCCCAGTGGATGTGGGCTTCAAATGTGGCAATATATTCAAACCATTTTCTGAAACCCAATCTAAATGATGAAAGGCCTCCATGGGGCTGGAGTGATGAGAATGCAGAAAGCAAGAGATCATCGCTCTTCTGTTCAAACATAATTTCATTGTTAGAAATTCCACTGACAGTGCCAAGAAGGTTGACAATACCATTAATTGAGGAGGAAATATGGTCAAAGGCTTATGCTGTTTCCAGTGCTTCATTGGCTCCCATCCTCCTGGCATTTCTCTGGAATAGCCAAGAAAACATGGGTTCTCAAACTATAGCGGTTGCATATTTTATTGGTGTTGCTGCTGGTTGCACACTTGGTCTTCTTGCATATTGGCACACTGTATCTGAGCACCCACCTCGGAAATTTTTACTTCCCTGGGTCTTAGGTGGATTTTTTATGAGTATTATATGGTTTTACATGATTGCTAATGAGCTCGTTGCTTTGTTGGTGACATTTGGTGAGATATACGGAATCAACCCATCCATCCTTGGGTTGACTGTGTTAGCGTGGGGCAACTCAATGGGTGATTTGGTGTCAAATGTTGCCCTGGCAATGAATGGTGGTGATGGTGTGCAGATAGCCTTGTCTGGATGTTATGCAGGTCCCATGTTCAACACGCTTGTTGGGTTGGGAATTTCAATGTTGCTCGGCGCCTGGTCAAAGAGACCAGGTCCATACATAGTTCCAAATGACGGCAGCTTGTTTTACACTCTGGGATTTCTTGTTTCAAGACTAGGATGGGCACTTATTGTTTTGCCCCAAAATGACATGCGACCTAACAAGGTGTTGGGCATAGGCCTTGTAACACTCTACTTAATGTTTCTTTCGTCAAGGCTCATGAGTGCTATGGGATTTATCTCTTTGGGTACAGGTTGAAGTTTGTTGTGTTGTAATTAGTGGGCCAGGAACGCTGTAACCAGTGGGGGTAATGATCTCTGTATTCTGTATTATTGGTTAAATACTTTGCTGTAAGTATACGATAGTAACACGTATTGATGGAGAGCAACTGCTGTATTCGAACATCATTTCCTCGGTCATAATCTTGCCAGGTGTCTGTCTAGCTGGGTCTTACATCTTTTGGAGAAATATTTTGGATGACTGTTATTTTTAGAACATGACTCCTTTCTTTTATATTGATTAAGGAATTTGAAAACTTTATGTCTAGTTTTTGTAAATATGAAAAAAAGGAAATGATATTTCTCATATCTGGAAACAGTTAGGCTCTTAATTTTAGCAATAAGTTGGGTAGAATTTTATTGTTCATGTCTTTTAGACAGGTTGGATCTTTTTAGCCCTTGGGCCACGAGAATCAGTTCTTGGTATGCTCCGGTCTCCTTCACAAGCTTGTTCCTGTATAACCTGATAAGATTTAAAGTCAGAGGTGTATGGAGGCTCACAATGAAGCCACTTGATTATCATACATACTACCATTTGATGTTTCAACATACTTTCTTCACTTCAATCTCTTTTCTAGCTTGCATTTAGTTGATTTTAAACTTATTTGCCATGCTATGGGTATGGCATTCACATTTATTTCTGCTGTTTTCTGTGGCCTAGTTTTTCAAAGGGTCCCCCTCTTCTTCTTCTTCTTCTTCTTCTTTTTCGCTACCTTCACCAAATTCTTCTTTTGCCTCATTTTCAGGGAAATAATTTATTTGTCTATAACTTTATCTGTTACTGCAGCCTTCAAAGCGCAACTCTACTTTGTGTCTTGCTCGATTAAGAGTGGCATACCTCATTTCATGCATCATACTTGAGGTGAATAGTAAAAATTTTTAAATGTTATCGGATTTTATAAATGAGATTTATTTCGCCTTATTTATTTTAATTATCTATATAATTTATTTTTTTATTCGTTAACTCTGCATGCATCGGACATAACATTAAAATATATTTAATAATAAATATAAAAATAAAACATTATATGTTCAAACTAATTAAAAACTTACTGTAATAAATTATTCAATTTAAATCTAAATAATTTTAAGTATAAAAGGTTTGAATTATTTACCAACTTTCTTAAATAATAATTTACAACTGCGAGTTAACACGAATCGTATAAATAAAATTATAAATCTAGGGCAGGGGTTTTGATAGAGATGACTATATTACTAAAATGCCCCAGCGGATCTCGACACGTCCGCCTACTCCATGTGATGTCATTTTGTCTAGGCCAAATCCGAGAAACGAACGCGAGCGATACTGAATTACCATTTTTACCCCTACTTGAACACACTCCATACATTGGATTTCTTGTAGATAAAATGAAACTAGAGGGCAATTAGTAAATTGAATATTAGAACAGTCTTCCTTTCCTTATGTGACAGTCACGTGTGCTCTGCAACTCATCAGCTTCGTAGTCTTCGCCTCTCCCCCCGCAACTGGAAAAAAAAAAAAAAAAAAAAAAAAAAAAACCCCACCATCACCAAACCAGCAGCGTACTAGCTCTCATTTTTCTTTTATCATAAACCTAAAGTCAGCTACTCTGCATTCACCCATTCCTCTGCTTCAATGGAGGATGTTAAAATCAAAAGCAAAACGCTGCATATCTGAGTTTCCGAGTTTTGTTTGGTATGGCGTCAATGGAGGTTAGGGTGGTGGTGCAGCCAATGAGCCCAAAGTCCCCACCTGGGAGCTTGGATTTGTATGGGAAAAGACGACAATGGGTGAAGCTTCAGGTTCTCGAGAGAGAAATTGCGTTGCTTCAGGTCTCTCTTCTCTCTACTTGTTTGCTTTTTACGGATTCATCTTCTTCCTAATTTAGTTTAACCAATAGTAATTTATACATTTTTGAAATCAAAGAAATGTTTGTCAGAATAAATACCCTCTTCCTCTTCTTTTTACATGCATCGGCTTAAACTATGAATTGGGTATTGAAATATGAAGGGATTCATCAGACATTATATATATATATATATATATGTATGTATGTATCTGGATTGACCAATGTGGATGTTCATCGCTGTGTTTGTGCTAAATGTAAATACCCTTTTCACCCAAGTTCTATTTCAACTTTCAGGTAGGATTTTTTCATGTTGAATGCTCTTTAATTTCACTTTTAAAACCCATGTTCTGTACTTCAATTTTTAAGGTATCGGTATACATTATGAGCTCACATGAGATTTAATTTGCAAGCAGGAAGAGTTAAAGTCAATTGAAGGGCTTCAACCGGCTTCCAGATCCTGCAAAGAGTTTGTTTAACTCCCATATCTTGCTCATTTTTTAATTAGGCATTTTAATGAGCTTCTTACACCCTTGATTTTGTGTTAACAGACTTGACAACTTCATTGGAGCGAAACCAGATCCTTTTATTCTCATGTATGAATCTTCAATGGTTTTTTTTTTTTTTTTTTTTTCTCTTAATTTCAATTTTTATTTTATTAAAATTTTGTCAAATACTTGTTTTGAAGCAGAACACAAGAGATTCCGAAATCGAAACCTATCTGCAAAACTCTCTGGTAAATTTCTTGGGTACTTAAACGTAAATTAAATGTTATATCTCCTCTTTTGTTCTGCATATGTTGCTTAGTTTTCCATTTGGGTAAAGTCACAGCTGGCTTCAAATCTCAATTCTTTATGATACGAATCATAATGCAGCAGAAATTAGACCTAAGATTTGAATGATTTTGAGGTTTAACGTAAAAGACAAGTTTGATTTCAATAGTGAATCAAATATGTAAATCATGACTAAATTTTATCATGATGAGTAATTGAGATTTAGGAAGAGCGGAACACAATAGGGTCTCACCAAAGCGTGTCAAGGCTATTTCGAATATGATTCTTAGTCAATCTAGATGATCCTTTACGAAAATTGATGTGCCTTAGTGATAATCGTTTGGATTTCTACAGATTCTACATGTGAAATATTGTAGATAAGATGAATTTGTTGCAAACATCTGTCATGTTCCCAATTGAGAATAATCGTAAAATGTAAAACATTTCTCTTGCAAACCCGAGTTAGAAGCTACATTGTCATTAGTGTTGCAATTAGGACAAGATTAAAATGCTATTATCACATACCTGGGTTATTAGCACCTTCATCACCATCATAAATTGAGATTAAGGCAAGATTAAAGCATTAATCTTTTGGTATTACTGCTGAGCAGGGCGAGAATTTGTTTGAAATTCGGAAGGATCTGCTGCTTTAGCTGTTCCCAGTGTAAAGTAGAAATGTGCAACTGGTGTTTACCATTGAACTCGAAATGCTGGTGCTGCTGCAAATGGACAAGTGTGTCTTGCCCCCATTGTGGCTGCTGCTGTTTGAAATCAGTGTTTAGAAAATGTACAGAGGTGAATTGTGGGAAAAACTGTTGTAAACCATGTTGTCTATAATCTTAGCTTCATTAGTTACAGTATTTTCTTAATTATCGGCTTGGTTGTTACAGTTTAATGTTGTTTTGCAAAAATATTTTGATAAGTTCCATGAAAGGTTAAAGATATGCAAGTTTCTGATTGATACTGGTGTTTGTGATTTATTTTTATTTATTATAATTTTTTATTTGTTTTAAATGTTCATTTTAATTAAAAAAAAAATACTAGTATTTGAAACAAACTAAATTAATATTTTTTTTATATATCTAATTTGATAACTGAATTTTAGCTTTTATTTATTAATATTAACGTATACGTCTAACATAATACATAGCTTTGTAATTTTAAAAAAATTATTAATATCATTATAATAATTTAAATTTAATAACTACAATGAAATGTACAATTTTGTTTTGCTTGTTTTTTTTTAAAAAAGAAAAAAATTATTTATATGATACCTCGTTATAACCATTATAATTTAAAAAAAAAATTATGTAGAACAAAAAATATTTATTTTATGATAATAGTAATAATTTATTGAAATAAAATTTTATTTTCCATCAACAATAATTAAATTTTAAATTTTTATTTAGATTTAAACTCTGATTTATAAATTACGCAGACAACGTATGGAAATTTTCTGATGTATCACAACATTTTTTTGGTCTTACCAAATTGGGTTTTGTCGTTTTGTTCATAAAAGCGTGATGGCTCTTGGCGCACACTCATTGGTTCAATAATATTATATCAAATTAATTATAAGCAGCTGACGTGGACAACCCGCTCTTCTTCTGTTTTTATCTTCTAATTCTCATCTCATCCAACTGATTTTTTCCTCCAATTTCTGAGGAACCAAACACAGATCACCAATGGCTATTTCCTCTGTCTTCTTCCTCTTCTTCCTCTCCATTTTCCTCCTTCCTTCAACTCTCTTATCATCTGACCTTCCACACACTTTCGTCGTCCACGTCTCCGCATCACGCAAGCCCTCACTATTCTCCTCCCACCACCACTGGTACTCTTCCATCATCCAATCTCTTCCTCCCTCTTCTCCTCCCGCTTCCATCCTTTACACTTACCACCGGGCCACCAATGGCTTCTCAGCTCGTCTTACTCCTCTTCAAGCTGCCAAACTACGGGACATTCCTGGAATCCTCTCCGTCCTCCCCGACCAGGCGCGTCAGATTCACACCACACGTACTCCTCACTTTTTAGGCCTCGCCGATGGTGTCGGACTCTGGGAGAATTCTTATTATGGAGATGGCGTCATCGTTGGTGTCCTCGACACCGGAATATGGCCCGAACGTCCGAGTTTCTCCGATTCCGGACTGTCTCCTGTTCCGGCGAACTGGAAAGGGGAGTGCGAGACAGGGCCTGATTTTCCTGCTTCGGCTTGCAATCGGAAGATCATCGGTGCTAGGCCTTTTTACAAAGGCTACGAGGCGCATTTGGACGGATCCATTGACGAAACCAAAGAATCGAAGTCGCCGCGGGATACTGAAGGTCACGGGACACATACAGCGTCGACTGCGGCCGGATCTGTGGTGTCCAACGCAAGCTTCTTCCAGTATGCATATGGAGAAGCTCGCGGTATGGCGACGAAAGCTAGGATTGCTGCTTATAAAATCTGTTGGAGTTCGGGCTGTTACGATTCTGACATACTGGCTGCAATGGACCAAGCAATTGCAGACGGTGTTCATGTCATTTCTCTGTCAGTAGGTGCCACTGGTTATGCTCCTCAGTACTATCATGACTCTATTGCCATTGGAGCATTTGGTGCGGTCCAACATGGGATTCTCGTTTCCTGCTCCGCCGGCAACTCTGGTCCTGGTCCCTACACGGCCGTCAATATTGCTCCATGGATTATAACAGTCGGTGCTTCGACGATTGACAGAGAGTTTCCAGCTGATGCAGTTCTTGGTGATGGAAGAATCTTTAATGGCGTGTCGTTGTACTCTGGGGAGGGATTGGTTGATTATAAGCTCCCATTGGTGTATGCAGGTGATTGTGGAAATAGATATTGCTATATGGGGAGCTTAAGCCCATCAAAAGTTCAAGGGAAGATTGTTGTCTGTGATAGAGGAGGGAATGCTAGAGTGGAGAAAGGAAGTGCAGTGAAGCTTGCTGGTGGGTTAGGGTTGATACTTGCAAATACTGCAGAGAGTGGTGAAGAACTGATAGCTGATTCCCATCTTATACCAGCAACAATGGTGGGTGAGATTGCAGGGAATAAGATTAAAGAGTATATCAAGATAAATCAGTTTCCTACTGCAACAATTGTGTTCCATGGCACGGAGATTGGATCTTCACCACCGTCTCCCAAGGTTGCAGCCTTCTCCAGCCGTGGTCCGAACCATTTGACACCGGAGATTCTGAAACCCGATGTTATTGCTCCCGGAGTTAACATCTTGGCTGGGTGGACTGGATCCACTGGACCAACAGACTTGGACATTGATCCTAGGAGGGTTGAGTTCAACATAATCTCAGGTACTTCCATGTCTTGTCCCCATGTTAGTGGATTAGCTGCTCTTCTTATAAAAGCATATCCCAATTGGTCCCCTGCTGCTATCAAGTCTGCTTTGATGACTACAGCTTATACTTTAGATAACTCAGGAAAGAACATAAAAGATCTTGCTACTGGTAAAGAATCAACATCTTATATTCATGGTGCTGGTCATGTAGATCCCAATAGAGCTCTTAATCCAGGACTAGTTTATGATCTTGATGTGAATGACTATGTTGCTTTTCTCTGTTCCATTGGTTATAGCTCTTCCCAAATCTCCATATTTCTTAGAAAGCCTATAAATTCGAGTATATGCGAAACTAAAAGCTTAGATACTCCTGGAAACCTGAACTACCCCTCATTCTCTGTGGTTTTCAAATCAAGTGATAATGTTGTAACATACAAGAGGGTGGTGAAGAATGTGGGGAGTTCAGCTGATGCAGTTTATGAGGTTAAAGTGAATGCTCCTGTGAATGTTGAAATTGATGTGAAGCCGACTAAGCTTGTGTTCAGTACTGAGAAACAAAGTTTGTCATATGAGATTACGTTCAAGAGTATTCTGTTGGATGGTAGCTCAGACAATTCTTTTGGGTCGATCGAGTGGAGCGATGGGGTTAATTTAGTAAAGAGCCCCATTGCCATTAGATGGCATCAGGGTTCCAGGGATTCCATTTAGAATTGCGATAGAGATTTTCTGGGACACTCAAATCAAAATCAGTGGAAGATGGATAGACATTTAGTTGGACATGGCTGTGTGCAGATCAAGAAGAAAGGTTGGTGGGTTTTCATTCTACCAAATTATTGAATCAGGAAATGATTGTAGGTAAGCTGTCTTAGGATAATAAAGAAACCAATGGGTTTAATGTAAACTTATTTGATCAAATTTATCATAAATATAAAAGTTGTGGAATGGAAGGGTGAAGATAAGAAGCAAAGAAATTGCCATTTCGTATGGGTATGCTGCAAATTCAACTTGTGGGAATGGAACTATCTGAATACAAATACCGGCTTTGCTAGGCACTTTTAATTTTATTTTATTTTGCTTTTACAAAATCATTGTTGTATTTTACTCTAACAATTTAATATAAACTGTGTTTCTATATTATCAGGTGTTCGGTATGCAGAATAACATATATTTTATTATAAGTTTATCGTTACAATAAAATAAATTAATAAACATTATATGGAGTAATGAACAGATTATACATCTTAAATAATTAGCTTCATAATTTCATCTAGTTAGAATTTTACATTTCACTATTGGAATCTTATAGTTTCATTTGATTCAGCGATACTCATATTTTATATAAGTAAATTACATATATTATGAGTCATGACTAAATCTTAAAACCTGTTAATAAATTGTAATTCACTTGGATATAATTAAAATAAATCTAGTCAAATACTCAAGCAACTTATTTTTATTTAATTACAAAATACATTTAATTTTTGTAGTTATATTAGTGATTATAAACTATCTCATGATATGTATTAAGTAGGTTATATTAGGGTTAGTGAAGATGAGATATAGAAGACTATATAATCAGTAACAATGTATGGTTTGATTCTTGATTAATTTAAGGCTAAGACAAATGCTCGTAAGCATAAAATATATTATGACGAAAACTGTATAGAAAAAATTGTGATTTGAAATTCTGTATATCTCTATAAATATGATATATTTTATACCTACAGATTGACATAAATACAAAACAAAAAAAATTGGAACACTTTTTAGAAAAATATTTTTGTTTATTATCACAAAACTGAGTAGCAGGTTGAACCGCAACCTGAGAAGTCGACTACTCAGGCGTTTAGATTTCATCAGTCTCTTGAGTTTTTTTATGGTTGAAAAATTATTTCAAAATTTCAACACTAAAAAAATCTAAAAGTGAGATTAAAAATATAATTTTACACAATAACTTATATTTTAACTAATATAAGTAAATAAGGAATAAACAAAAATCAGGGCAATATTGAGCAATTTTTAATTATATAATATATAATTATATGTTTAACTGTAACTTATATGTCTATTACATCACTAAAATAATCTTACTAATTTTATAATCCATGCATTTTTATTTTTATTCGTTACATGATGAATTAGAAAAACTCTTATTTCAAATCAAACATGGAATTAACTATTTTTACTTACATTTCTATCCTATTAAATTAAATGAAACTAAATTAAAAGCAAAGTTAATTATCTGTCATAATAAAGTTTCGATTATTTGAAAAAAAAAAAAAAAAAAAGGAATCTAAATTAAGCAAATAGTACTATTTTATTTGACTGAAGACCAATGCATTAAACAATTAAACGAAAAACAATAACGATGATATACTAAAAACCTAAATTTGTGTGATTGTGTTGTCCTCCATCGACCATAAGACATGAGAAAATGTGTTTCTCTTATTAAGTAGAAAGACAAACACACCCACAATAAGACCCACAACAACAACAAGGACAAGAACCAAGCCAAGTCTTTTCGGTTCCACGGAAGAGGGTGCTGGAACCAGGAGCAGGGGCAGAGGCAGGGGCTATAGCAGAGACAGAGGCAGGGGCAACAAGGACAGCGTCAAGGATACGAGCAGGGGCAGAGACAGGGGTGGAGGAGGTTGCTGCAGCAGACGCAGGGGCAGCAGCAGCAGCAGCAGAGACAGGTACAGAGGAAGTTCCGGCAGCAGAGGCAGGAGCAGCAACAGCAGAGACAGGCACGGAGGAGGTTGCGGCAGCAGGGGCAGGGGCAGCAGCAGCAGAAACAGGCACGGAGGAAGTTGTGGCAGCATCAGGGGCAGCAAAGGCAATGTGAGATTCGTGTTCTGTAGGTTGAGTGGGTTGTGGGATGTAATAATAGTGCATGGGAATTGTAGGGGTGTCGTACGCAAACAACATGTAGGGTAATTGCTCAAGTTGATCAAAGAAACTCCCTTCACCTCCTCTCTCCCAATCGTACTCCATTGATTGATACAACAAAATTTGCACACTCAAAAAAACAAATTTGGTTTGGCCCTCGGAAGCTTGTCAACAACCACACCAATATATTCAAGTATACTATTCGGGTTCTTTTTCTAAATAAAATCCCATTCCTTTTTTACTAGCCAAAGAGACTTGATTCACTATAATTTTCTCCATGATCAGTTTCCCAAGTAGTGACATTTCTTAAATATTTTCCTATAAAATCTCACTGATTTACCTTCTTCCTAAATAGACATAAGTCTTTTTGTTTTTTTTTTACTTCATTTATTTAAAAAAGTAAATAACCTACAAATAGAAAATAAAGTACTTACGAAATGTTAACTCTCAAAAGAGAAAACTGTAACAGAGAAACAGCTCCAAACAAAACATAAATCGGGTTCTTGTCCTTTATTCCCAACTTCTTGATCTTAACATTGCATCTTCTTAATTTTCAAAATAAGATATTAAAGATAATTATAGTTTAAAAGTGAAAAATAGCTGTTCATCAATCAGTAAAATCAGTTACTAATCGATATTAACAATAGCATTTGACCGGAGATAGAATAGAATAGCAAAAGATAACTATAGTTTGAGTCCGCAGTTTTTACTTTTGTTTTGTTTTTTTTTTTTGGGTGGATAGTACAGTGCCCTGTTCTATAAGATCTAAAAATCAGAATACTAGCATAATTGCATATTTACCATTGCATGCAAACTCAATATTTTCCATTTAATAGATCAACCAATAAGAAAGAGAAATTTTTATTTATCGAAATGAACAAATCCAGTGAGATTTTCTATTAAAGATACCAAATTCCAATCCACTACTAGAAACCTTATTTATCCCGTTAAAATTCCATAATTATAAATCTTAAAACCACACTTCCAACTACAAGCTTTCGTCCAAGACCTTTAACCTTTAACCTTCAACCTCAGGCATCCTCACCAACTTGTTGTAAAGAATGCGATCATCCCTTCCAGTATTGCTCTCTAACAGCGCACTTTGCACAAGTTCCTGGTGCAACAAAAATATAAGTAACCACAGCTGGAGTTCTAATAGAAGGGCGGAGGTTACAAAAAGAAAATATTAATGAGAAATGGTTTTACTAAAAGTCTCACCTTGACTTCCCGGTGAGAGAGAAACTTCCCCAAGTTGTGGATAATTAATCTCATATCTTCAACCTAAAAACCCAGTACACTTGTAGTTACTCAATACAAGATAAAATTAAGCAAACTGAGGATATTCATCTTACCCTAATGTAACCAACATGGTTCCGGTCGAAAAATCTAAAAGCCTGTATAGTAAAGAAACGTTTGCATCAGTAAGCAAGGGAAATAATGCCGTATTGAGGAGAGAATGCATGAAGTTTCTGGAAACATACTTGTAATAGTTCCTTATCTACAGAAGCCTCTTTTTTCTCTATGTCAGAACTTCCTTTCATTTTCTCACTGGTGCTTACATCAGGTGTGAGGTTTTCTTTCGCAACTTCAGTGTTAGTTGTCTCCTTGACAGATTCCCCTGCTTCATCCTTTTCTTCCACGGCCTTTGCAGGCTCAACACTGACATCCATCTTTTCCCCTTCATTGCTCTACAATAAGAGATTAGCAATATGCATAAATTGTCATACCATAGAACTGCAATGAATAAATAAACTTAATCATAAACAACCAAATTAAGGTGCAAATAAGTAAAGAAAATTATGTGTTGATATGGCTGGCAAATGCCCATGAAAAATAACATACATTTGACAAGTACATACTGAACCAGTACATCCTACCTCCTTAGAAGAGTCATGCCGCATACTGGCATCCTCCATTTCTTCATATTCTTCAGGATCTTCCTCTGGATCTTCTTCATCCTCTGTATCATTTTTTGACTTCACCTCATCAACATGATCAACAGGAGCATTATCTTCTGGCATGTTTTCTTCATCAGCCGGTTGAGCTGCAGCCGGAGTTTCAGATTTTACAGCATTATCCTTGGAAGGAAGTTCATCAGTCTTTAGACGCTTTGGTGTTGATTTCTCGGTATTGTCCTTATGAATTTCTTCATGATGCCTCTTATTTTTGTTTCTTTTTCTCCTGAATCTTATTCGCAGTTTCTACATCCCCCGGATAAAAAAGAAGTATCAACAAAATTCCTCAGAAAATTTATACATATAGTTTCTACATCACCCGGATCAAAAATTGCAAACTAACCTGGAGCAAATCCAAAAGGCGACAACCCATTTGATATTGAAGCATCTCATATAGTGTCTCTGCAAACAACGAAAGCTGCAAAGTAGTAGGTTTATAGTCACTAAAAGAGTCAAAGCTAATTTGCTTCAAAATGTGATGAGGAATTTGAGAATGTATTTATAAAAGAGAATCAGTTTATAAAAAAAAAGGATTTTAGATAATCAAAAAGATATCTTTTACAAGCCATGGCATTAAACCATTTGAGATGGTATTTCAAAGGAGGGAGAAGAATTAAATTCTAGGGTTTTGAACATACTGATCAGAAGGATATAAACCAGTTTAGGTTTAATGCTATATTCAGACTGTTGTCTGATTAGTAGGATCCATATTCTGACAAGTATCCATTAGTTACGGACAGGTTTAGAATGCCTTTGCAGGCATTTCGCCTCCAAGGCATGTATTTGAGAAAAAATGAAAAATAAATAATAAATTATTTTTCAAAAGGTTGTGATCTTTTTTAATTTGATTAAAGGGTAAAGATAGATGTAGGCATTTGATGGCGGGCATCATAGAACGGCCCTAAATTTCGTTATGTAGTTATCTGGGTTTCGTAGATCTGCAGTTGGACAAGTGTATGTTAAGTTATGGATAGGTATGGAATACCTATTCTGTTACATCGTTATCAGGGTTTGTGTAGAATCCATATTCTGACAAGTGTGCATAAGTTATGGAAGGTAGTTTTGGTTGAATTTATAAGTTACTAGTATATAGGCGGTTCCTAGTCTTGAGGAAACTGTTTCTATCGAAAAGGTTGCAATAAATGTAGCTGGAAATAATGAAGGAATGGGCAGAAGGAGATTGTTCAATACTTTCCTAAAGAAGGAAAGGAAGAAAATAAGAAACTATTATCTGCATTTCAGATTTCATGATCAATTGACCCATAAGAAGACCCTGAAGCAGGGAATATACAAGTTCCCTATAGGGAGTGCAGAAAGGCAGAAAGATAAACAAACCTCAAATGTTGATTCTTCAGTATCCTTATCAGTATAATCCAAGAGCGAGTCAAGTGAAAGTGACAAGGACCGCAACTGCAAAAACCAACTTCCAATTTAGACAATTGCATAAGCAGAATAGTATATTTCCTGCAACTTTTTAGGATATAATAACAGGAGTTCAAGCTCTTACTTTAGAATCTTTGCTCCATTTTGTTTGTAAAACAAATCCAGGGTGACGAGGAGGCTCTTCAATCTTTTTCTTCTCAATCACCTCTTTATTCCCTAACTCATCTTTTCCATCCTTGTCTTTCTTCCGTTTATCATTG
Source organism: Carica papaya (assembly GCF_000150535.2). The sequence continues at coordinate 1,364,509 of NW_019014667.1, read as the reverse complement.
TCTTTTGCCTTTCCCTTCTTTCCATTATTATCCTTCTGATTAACCTTCTTGCTGTCAGCCTTGGTCTCAGTACCATTTCTCTCTCGATCCTTGTCCACTAGGCTGGCCTCGATTTCAGTTTTACTTGAATCAGCTATATTCTCTTTTTTATCCTCAGTTGGAGTGTTCAACTTAATTTTATCTGCATCAGCCACTTCCTTTCCACTATTGTCTGCTCCAGTATCTGTTCTCACTAACTTTTTGTCATCCTCATCCCCCTCCTTCTTACAGTCAGCAACCCCATCATTGCCCACAGCAGCAGCATTCTTCCTTTTAGGTACCCTCTTAATGATTTTCCTTTTTATGGTTGCTTTTACAGGATCTTTCCCAATTGCAGCACCTCCATTATCTGATTTATTGTTTGTCTTATCTTCAGAGGTATCTGCTTCCTTCTCAGATTTCACCTCAAGCTGTGTGTCCTTTTCTTCATTCTGGGCAGTGTTTGCCACTGGAACCTTTTTTATGACCTTTTTTCTTGAAAATGTTTTAACCCCAGATGAATCGGATACTGGTTCTTCCTGTTGGCCTGGGACGCCAGACTCTGGATTCTGCTCACCAACATCCTTCTCTTCTAAATTGTCATTTTGCTTGCCGGAATTAGTCTCTGCACTAGCTGGCTTTTTGATAATCCTTTTTATAATCCTCTTCTTCACAGTTCTTGTACGAGGTGTCTGACCACCGGCCGCTTCTCCTGGCTCCTTTTGAGAATCCTTTCCTTCCTCAACAGTTCCATCACCATCTTTCTTCTCAATCTTCGTTCCATTTCCATTACCATCTCCCTTCTCATACTTCTTTTCATTTTCATCACTACCTTTCTTCTCAAGCTTCTTTCCATTTCCATCACAATTTATCTTCTCAACCTTCTTCTCATTTCCATCACAATCTTTCTTATCACACTTTTTTTCATTCTCATCAACCTTTCCATCAGCTGCATTTCCTTTTGGATCATTACTTGCTTTTCCTTTGTCCGCATGCGAGGACACAGTCTCTTTCTTCCTTCCTATTTTAGATACCTTTTCCACATCCTTTGAGGAACCTGCTCCCTTCTCTACAAAAGAAAAAAATAGTATTTAAAAAAAAATATGCAAGAACCCTCATTTTGGTGAATGGCAACTAGTACAGAAGAACTCCATTTACCTTTTAGTCCTTCCTTTTCTTTAGATCTCTGAAAGAATATGTTAAATATATTAGTGAAAGCACCACAAATTAATCAAAGCACCTTATCCCTTCAATAATGTAGCAAAAAGATAGAAGAAATTAGCAGAAACCTGTGTCACCAGGGTCCCACCTTAAATTTATTATTGTTAACCTATCATTTGAAAGAAGCTGAAAAAGAAGCAACAGAGAAAAAGTGCAGCAACCAGACAAATAAAAATTTGAAATTTGGAACAGCTACCCTAGCTTCTATGTTCTATTCCTAAAATTCCCCCCCATGTATTTATATCATAGTTTTTCATTATTTACCAAGTTAGGTACGAGAATTTGCAAATTGTTCCAATTAAGTTCTCTCCCAACCCAGTTAGAAAATGTAACACCAGCCATATCAAAGCTGTGTTGAAACTGCTAATTTTCCCTTTCATAGATCCACTCAAATTCAATGTCTGACATTTTGCTGCTTTTTAAAACCAGATTTGCAGAGCACATAATAAAAAAAAAATTAGTAAATTATGATATTTCACTTGAACTCAAATGCTAGGAAGGGCAATGATGAAAAGGTCCAAAGTAAGGGATGCAAATGAGATTTGCTTTTAATGTAAGTATCATAGTAAAGATTATAGTTGAAAACTAATGCCATTTGAAGCAGGCAATGCTGTTCCTGAGCCAAATAGAGCTAAGTAGCATTCTTCCAATCCCACCATTATCTCTAGTCAGTCAACCATCACTTGATTTCATGCTTGTGATTGCACTTATATCCAGTTATTCAGTCTCTCAAAATTATAAGCTGACCCGTCTAAGCATACCACACCACATTTTAATTAGCATCATTTAATAACATTATTACAACCTTATTAATCATTTTTTTTCTTTTTTGAAAATGCTTACTAATCATTATTACATTCAGCAATCATGGACGACTTGAAAGAAATATTATCCACTGCTCATTTCACTTAGGAAGGAGACTAATATAAAAGGTTCTCAAATAACCCACAATTCCATACAAAAACTTTTTTACCAAGAAGTTCAAAGAAGTTTTGCTTTGTCATGTAAAGCATTAATTTGCTGATTCAGGGATTTGAGAGAAACCTAGACCTCATACTTAAGAGGCTCTTACACATCATGTTAAAATTTGATTGCATCATGCACACTGAGGTATAGAGAAAATCTTACAGATAAATTTGTTGACTTGTGGATTGATCTCAAAAGTGAAATGACAAAAAATTTTCACAAATTAAATACAAAATCCAAATATAACTATAATAATTGAAGAATTATAATAGGAAAACTTGTAGCTTAAAAGAATATAAACAATAAACAAATCCCAATACTACAAAAGATTTAGTATTATCCCACACTATTACAATAAACTCTAGATTACATGGAAATACAATCCTTTCTATTTCTATCTATAATCCTTTCATGTAATCATATTCTTCTTTGATGCACGATGGCTTATGAACTAAGATGATCTACAGGCTGTAGAAATAAACTGGGTTATTGCGGGTTCAGTGAGGGAACAGATTTGGGCTTGGTAAGGTATGTGAGAAAAGACAATTTATAACGCTTATACCACTTACTATTGTCTGGGTGATTCGCAAAGAAATGAACAATACGGCTTTTGTGGGTAATGAGAGTGAGATATCTAAGATCAAGGAAAGGTGATTTCATTATTTTCGTCCTTGATTTTGAGGCATGACATATATAGGGTGGAGGATTTTTGGAATATTAAAGACATACTAACTAATTTGTAAATTTTTGTAAATGGATGGTACCGCCTTG
>NW_019014667.1:1343903-1354645 GCF_000150535.2 Carica papaya | reverse complement strand
ATATATACATATATATATATATATATATCTCGCTGAACAACAGAATCCAGCTGAGTGAGAAATAACAACTGCCGCTACTTTAAAAAACCATGTCATAGTGAGGGAGCACAAAACGGAAACAGATCGACACTGGCTATAGAAAGAACATATGATGACGAACAGATATGTGGAAAATCAAAAGATTGAGCAGAGCATGCGTTTTACCAAATTATGAGCAGAAATGCACAAGCGGCGCAGCGCGCGAGTAAGAACGGCGGTGGGTCGACGCTGCTCCTGCACGACCGGGTGGCACTGAGTCGGCAGATGACCGCACCTGGCTCCGTGACTCTCCGGAATGAAAGAACTGGTAAAGTTGCAGAAATGAAATTAAAAAAAAAGGGCGGCGTCCGAAGGAGATCGAGATGAAGAAGTTTCACGATAAGAGGCAAAGGAGGGAAGGAGATTAGGGTTCGATAGGGTAAATGGGATAATGTAGTTAGATTTTCTGGTTTTTTTTTTTTTAAATTTGTTCCAAACCCTGATTATATCATTTTGAGAATTAAGATCTTGTGTAATACCCATAATACCCATCGGACCTTTTAGTCCTTTTCTTCTTTTCTATGGGCCTCATTCCTCCAAATTCAACAACAATATGAATAAAAAAAAGCTGTGGCCCAATGGGCTTGAATGAATCTATCTCGAACTTTTTGAGTCTCATTAGGTTGTATCGGATTAAATTTTAATTGAATTGAGACATTTCTATTTCATAAAAAAGATTAAAATATATTTTTATGTGGTATCTATATATAATATATCTATATATAACATGGTTCTAGTCAAGTTTTAGTGAACTTATCTATAGTAAATTTGAATTTTATGTATTTAAAATTAGATTAGATTCACATGCTCTCGTCAAATTATAATTTATTTTTTTATATTTTTAACTTTTTTTATCAATCGTCGTACTCAGCATCGATTAATTTCTCTCTTTTGTTGTTAACAAAACAATTGATTTTTTACTCTCTCTCTCTCACATTTTATGTTTTATTCTTCTCTTTTAAATCACAATTCTTTGTCCTTTTTTATTCATCTTAAAATTGTTGTTGGTTGTTGACTTTCTTCTCGTGCCTTAATTTTATAACAACCATCTATTTCTCATACAATGTTGAAATGCACATATCAAAATAGTGGGAGTATATTTTTTTCCTCTCGTACTATTTAATTTATTTACAATTCACATGCACGTGAAATCATAAATATATTTTGATTATCATTATGTCGATAATCATTTATTGGAATCAAACATTTTTTTTTTGGTACTAATGTATATGTATGAGAAGGCAATTATTCGATGAGGATGATAATGATGATGACGATGCATTTTCACTCCTTACTTGTTCTTTAGACGATAGTGAGTATAATGAAAAGCTTTACAGTTTGTTACATGTTATATGTCATCTAAAATATATTTTTTTCACACAAAGATTAAGACTCTGTATCAATCACAACGTAAACTTCTCAACCAATTTGGAGCTTTATTTCATTATGTTCTTATTTTCTCTTGTATTTTTTCATGATTATTCTTTGTCTCAATTTAATTAAAGGTCATTTCATAATAAATAAATAAAAAGAAAATTTTGACTAAGGTTAATTATTTTTTTAATATATTTTATAACATAATTACAATGAGATAATATAGTTTTGGTTATACTTCTAACAATGTTGTCATAACCATTTTGAAATAAAACATATTGTTCTCTTAATTATTTATTCATTCTTAAAGTTTTATCGGCTTAAATAAGCATAGCTCCAACAATTAATTAAGCTTTTGATTTGTTGCCTTATATAGACTATAAAATTACATCACTACTCTTTTGGAGCTTAATGCAAAACTCATCATTCTTAGGCACTAATCTCACAACTCTACTATTGCTCAACAACTAATTTGATGATCGAAATTATTTGACTAAAGTTTTATTATTTTTTAGTAAAACTATAGTTATAGAAGTTTATTATTCTTTAGTAAAGAGTATTGAATGAACAAAACAAAATATAACATAAACAAAAAGAAAACATAAGACTTATAAGATTGATCATTTGCCACTTTCTCATATACAAAGGGAACAAAATTAGGGTATTATTCCATGAATCTATTGCTCTACTATCTTTGTAAATCAACAAGGAGGATCAAGATTGAGTTTGAAATTGAGAGCATATAGATCATTTCTTTTTTCTTTTGTATGTCATGTTTTCAAAGGTCTAGGTTAAATTTTGTTTCATAATAACAATATTAAAAATTTTATTTTAAACTCTTTATTTTAAAATATGAGAAATTATAACAATCATGTTATGTGAATTTTATACTATATAGAATAACATAACAATTTTAAATAATATTAAAAATAATTTTATTAAAAATAAATTTCTATTTAAATGCAAATCAATACATTAAACACTCAATTGTAATAGCCTGAACCCCAATGTCAGTGGGTACAGACGTTTGCACAATATTTCTAACTAATGGAATCGATAAATATTAAATATGCAGTAGAATTACACTTTAATACATATTACTTGTGACAGGATAATTATTTATTTATAAATAATTAAGATATCTAAATTTATTTATAAATCTAAAATAGAAACTAACAAGGTTTTCTTCACCACCTTCTATTGATCTTGGACTTGTTTCTCATCTCCTCTGACCAAGATGGAGGGTGAATTGAGGTGAACTTCACAAGCTCAGTAAGAAAAAAATTATATAATAGACTTACGTACATATATTTACACAATATATAAAATATAATAATATTTATAATAAAAAAATTGTCAAATAAAACATCACAATCAAAATACACAACAAACATTAACGAAAATTTATCTTCATCTTTTTTATTATGTTCTACAATTATTCCTATATATTATTATAAAATTTTATACTTAATTCAAATCATTCGTTTTTTATTATTTACATTCTTTATTCATAATATTTCTCTACTCAACTATCACACTTGAATATCACATTTACACTCAAAATATCATAATACACTTGGAATATCACATATAAGATTTCATCACGCAATGTCACAATCAAAGAGAGGCAAAAAGAATCTTGTCATCGCATAGATAGGACACGAAATCTCACATTGGCCACAATGGGTACATTTGCAAGGTGACCCACACGCTTATAAATATTTATCCACGTATGAACTAAGTGTCAAACATTATCCACGTGCAGGTTCACCATATCCACTAAATTTCAACCACACACGTACCCTCCCCTCCTCGATTCAAATAAACGAGTAGGTATCTAGGACCCTTAGACTCAACACTTTTTCTAAATCTCTCTCAATTTCAATTTACTTATTTTATATTTAAGATTTTAATTTTTATGCATAATTAAACACAAACACACAAAATACACAATATTATCACGCACATCAAAGTTATACATTTCAAACTACTTTTTGAATAATCTTGTATCAGATCACATAATAAGTACAAGATACTCAAATTTCTCATGCAACTGTACTAGATTACACAGCAAGTACAATGTGTCGTACATCTGTACCAGATCACACAATAAGTGTAGTGTACCCAAATTCCACATGTACACACACTGGTTATGTATTTTACAAGTATAACGTGTGTAATCCACACATATATATTCTAATACACATATATACCATTACTACATATCTCACACAAACTATATATTAATTCACATACAAACAATCTCTATCAATACATACGCACACATTCATACTTAAACACGCATACATAATTACATATAACACATCATATATAACCCATCATATATAATTATTCATGTATTTGTTCTTATCATATCTACTCTTATCAAGTCATATCTCATTCATCGTGTGTTTTTTTGTATATACGCACACATGCATAACAATTTGTATATATATACACTATACAAACACACATAAATACAAATTAGACATATTAATTATATTTATATTATATTACACATATATTTAAACATTCACACATCATACATTATATATACACACATTTATATAAACATATAATTTATGTCTCCGTATGGAATACATATAATTCTTAACTACAGTTTAATCGAACGAGCTTCAGGAATCATTTCTAACTCGGTCTACAATCCTCTCAAAAATTCGGATACCATTTGAATAATTTTTCTCGTTTATAATAGAAAATACATATATTAAATTACGAATAATTTCAAAAACTATATACACACGAAATGAGAAATGAATTTTACTTGGGACACGTGGTCCCGATCGATAGCATCACTACGTGTTTCCAAATGCGTGTCATAAAAAATGTCACGCTTCATGTCGGGATCTCTGTGTGTCGTCGTATACAGTGTACCAACAGCAGATCTGGTCAACGCACTTCTTTTTTTTTCTTCCCGTTTTTCTTTATTTTTTTCTTTATTTTTTCTTTCTTTATTTCTTTTTTTTTCTCTTTTTTCATCACTGCAATTGTTTTCTCTTTCCTCTGTTGTGAACCATGGCCACCACGTGCTTCCTCTCTAGTTATACGTAAATCTTTCCTCTGCTACGCACATGAACTTCCTCTCTAGCAAGTCCGCTGTGCTCTCTTCTCTTTCTTCTTCCCTTCCTCTTCTTCTTCTTTCTTCATTTTTTCTTCTTTTTCTTTTCTCTTTTTTTATTTTTTTCTTCTTATTCTTCATTCTTTTTCCTTTCTCCTTCTTCTTCTTCTTCTTCTTCTCTTTCTTTTTCTCTTTCTCTCTCTTTCTCTCTCTCTCTCTCTCTTTACATGACCATGATTCTTCTTTCTCTTTTACTTTTTCTTCTAGTCACGCATCAATGCGTTGCAGACCCCGTCCAACTCTCCTCCTCTTTCTTTCTCTTTGGGTTGCGGCGTCGCACAACACAACGAGACCCTTTTCTCTCGATTGTCGATGTCACTCGACCTTTTTTCTCTTATCACAATCGCGTCTCTCTCTCCTACTCTCTCATTTTTTTTTTTATATTTTGTCATTTAATTACATGTATATACGTATATATATTTCATGTTTAAGCTCTGCTTCTTGGATTTTTTCTGACATGTGGGCTTAATATGAGTCTTGGTATGTGTATCAAGCTATCAATTTAACGGACTCGTTTGAAAGTGATCAAATATAGTTAAAAGTATTGGATCTTAATGCATCAAGTTTAAGTAAACTTATAATATGCAAATACCATTTTTGTAATATTTTTATTTTATAATAGACGAAATAAAAATTACAAAAGTTTATTGATATAAAAAGCAATTATGGTCCCAGAATCACAAAGTTGCCATTTTATTTTTCTGAAATCCCATCATCAGAAAAAATTAGTTTTTAAGCATCGTGTTGATTGAGAAGATTCTATTGCCGAATGCAAACAATTCTTCCGCGACGGATCCAAGTATGTTTTCACTTATATATCTCATTAATTCAGTACGATATTGTGTGTTTAATTTCTACAGATCTATGGATTTGAAAAAAAAAATTATTCTAATAATTGGTATCAGAGTATTTCTCGTATTAGATTTTTTAGATTCAAATTTTTTTTTTTGTTTTGTGATTTTGAATTTTGGATTCAAAATTTTGCCTTTTAAATTTTATTTTTTTTTATTGAATACATATATATATATAGATCCATAAGTATATATGGAAAAGAAATATATGTATATATATAAGGATTACAAATATATATATCAATATTACATATATATACAAAAATTAAGAAAAATATATGTATTTATATATATGAGTTTAGTATGTATATATATACATATAAATATAAAGCAAAAAATAAAAAAAAAAAATGTAGCGGCCACCCGCCACAGCATGAGGAATAAAGCCCAGTGTTACACAACCGTTGTTTTGGCTGCCGAATTTTGTGCATAATGGTTGAAAATTTTCAGCCGTTACTGTAGCAATTAGAAAATTAGTTGTTACAGGCTGCATGAGGAAGAAGAAAAAACAAAGGGTTTTGGGGCTTGTAGGGTTTTAATTTTGTATTTTACTTTAAGTTATGTGGGCTTGGTCTACAATAAGAAAAGAAAATGAAGAAAAGGAAGAAAAATAAGAAAAGAAAGAAAAAGGGAGAGGCCAATTCGGCTGGGCCAACCCAACCTGGTCTAGGATCTGACGGGTGTTGACTCGACTCAGTCAACGATTAACCGATCAACTGTAAGCTTTTGACAAAAAAATAATAATTTTTTAAAGGATATTTTTGGTCATTTTGTGGTTAATTTTCTTCTTAATTCAATTTAAATTTGGTTTCAATTTTGAATTTTAATATTGTTATGTGAATATACATATTGAAATAAATAATTTATATAACATGTAACCGAAGTGATATGTCTTGTAAATAATTTATTTATTTCATAATGTAAACAACTGTATAAGTATAAATTATGTGAATGTTAATCAGTTTAAAGAAAAGTTAATATTTAATATTTTTGCATTCCACTTTTGTGGTAATAAATACTTGACAGTTATTCAATATAATATTTGAACTTTAAATCGGCCCAAAAGAAAGTTTATTGTTTGATGTGTTTCTACTGTCTGTATTTAGTTACTGTTATAAGGTACCACTTATAAGTTAGTATTATGTCAAAAGATAGAGTGTTAATGGAGTGATCGGTATTTTGATATGGGAATACATCTTTATTTAAAATTTATTATTAAATTTTATGATTTACAGTTTTATGTCAATATTAATTAATTAATTTTTTTTTGTATGTTCTCTATTCAGTTTTCTTTTATATTGGAAGTATCACCGCGAATGTTAATTTCATCCCAATGTTGAACGACACAAACTTCAAACAATAAAAGAATAGTGTTCGATTTGTGTTTAGAGTTATGAATTTGGATTGGGCCTTACAGGTTGATAAACCCAATCCAATTACTCTGATAGTACCCCTGAGAAAAAGAATGAGTTTGAAAGATGGGATCAGTTAAACCGTATGAGAATGTTAGTTATGGAACAAAAAAATTCAGAGGTTTTTGAGACATTATGTCTGATGATATCACAACAGTTAGAGATTTTATTCATTATCTAAAACAACGTTTCGCTAGAAGTGATAAGTCCGAGGGGTGTACACTTTTATCGACTATTGTTTCCATGAGGTATAAGGGAAATGGAAACATCAGAGAGCACATAATAGAGATGTCACGTGTGCATGGAAAACTTAAGACACTTAGAGTGGAATTGTCAGAAAAAGTACTTGTGTACTTTATTTTGATTTCTTTTCTACCATAGTTTAATCATTTTAAGGTGACATACAACTATCAAGAAAAATTTTGAAATCTGAATGAGTTCATTTCACATTATACTCAGGAAGAGGAAACACTCAAGTTTTAGAGGACAGAGAGTGTTTATTTCACAGTGATCTCAAAGGATAAAAAGAATTAAAAAAGAAAACAAGTAAATTTGTTACAGTTCCAGTACAACAGAAGAAGCAACAAAAGGTTCAGACCAAATTTTTTGTTTTTTCTGCAAAGCTTCAGGAAACCAAAAGATGTAGTACACTAACTATCATGCGTGACGCACAAAAAAAAGTATATTTTTTAATTTTGTTTGATCAAGGTTAATTTAACTTCTGTACCTACACACACCTAATGGATAAATTCTAGCACCACAACTCATATCAGTGTGTTTATGCAGGGTTGCCTCCATTGTCGTAAACTAAGTGATGGTGCCAGATTTATTTATGTAGGCGATGGCAAACCAGTTGAGGTGGAAGCAATTGGCAAATTTAGATTGTTGTTAAGGACTGAATTTTATTTGAATTTAGAAAATACTTTTATTGTACCGTCATTTAGACAAAATATGATTTTTGTTTATGTATTGGACAAATTTGGTTATTCTTGATCATTTGAAAATGAGAAATTTAGTCTTTTTCTTAATTTAAATCTGGTTAGTTCTGATTTTTTATCAGTGCATGATAATCTTTATTTGCTTGGTACAATTGCTTCTTATAATGAATCATTTTATAGTGCCAACAAGGCTGTAAACATATTATAACTCATTCATACAAATATTTAAGGATCATTCCCTACGGCTTCTTGAAATGGTTAACAATATTTCATAATGTTCATAGATGATTATTTCATATATGACTACCTATATCTCATTCATGAGAAGTTCCAGTCCCTGGATGTGTTCAAGAATTTTAAAGCATAAATTAAGAACCAACTCACAAAAGGATTGAGGTTGTTAAATCTGACCGTGGTGGTGAATACTATTGTAGATTTGACAAATTAGCTGAACAGCATCCAAGACCATTTGCTCGATTCCTAAAGGAATGCAGTATCGTCCCACAGTACACCATCTCAAGTTTTTCTAACATAAATGTTGTTGCTGAAAGGCGAAATAGAACATTTAAGAATATGATGAGGAGTATGATTAATCATTCTACCTTACATGAATCACTTTGGGGAGAAGCATTAAAGACTGCAACATATTTACTCTATAAAGTTCCAACTAAAACGACTACAAAGACCCCTTATGAGCTTTGGACAGGTAAGAAATCTAGTTTAAGACATTTACACATATAGAGATGTATAGCTGAGACCATACCTTATATGTCATAGGAAAGAAATAGGACTCCAGAACTATTAGTTGCTATTTTATTGGCTATTCTAAATGATATAGGGGTTATAAGTTTTATGATCCTATTGTTAAGGTAATTTTGAGACAAGAAATGCCCAATTCTTTAAGTACGTTGAGTTTATGGGGGGAGTAAGAGTTCGAGACCATGTCTTCGAAGAGGAATGGACCGATATTCATATTCCATCAGTTGCTTTTAATAATGATTAGGATCATATTTTTATACCTAGCACTGTTCAAGAAACAACTCTATATCAAGATAATGTCGTAGTATCTCTAATTTCTATTTAGAAAATTGTTATTAAAGCATAAATTTCACACCCTCAAGAACTTATGCCATTAAGAAGATCCATTAGAGAGAGCATAAATGCAATTTTCAGATGATTATATTGTATATCTCGAAGAATTTGACATTAATATGGTGGAAGATGATCCTATCAACTTCTGTCAAGGCATGGAAAGTTCTAACTCTCAAAAGTGGATTGATATCATGAATGAAGAGATAAAGTCCTTAAAGAACAATGACTTTTGAGATATTGTTGTATTCCTTAAGGATGCGAAACTCATTGGTTGCAAATGGATACTTAAGATCAAGAAGGATTCAAAAGATAATGTGGAGAGGTACAAGACCCCTCTTGTTGTTAAGGGCTTTACATAGAAAAAATGTATTGATTATAAAGAGATTTTCTCTCCAATTTTGTCGAAAAACTCTTTCAGGACTATAATGGCTTTAGTATCATATTTTGATCTTGAATTACATTATATGAATGTTAAGATAGCGTTTCTCAATGGTGATATTGAAGAGAAGATTTATATGGTGCAACTAAAAAATTTTTTATCCGGAGATGCTTAGCAAATAGTTTATAAACTAAAAAAATCCATCTATGAACTTAAGCAAACTTCTCGCCAATAGTATCATAAATTTCATCAAGTCGTCATCTCATTTGGTTCTGAGATGAATTTAGTAAAAAATTGTGTATACAACAAGTTTAGTAGGAGTAAGTACATTTTTCTGATTTTATATATCAATGACATACTGTTTGTCAGTAGTGATATAGGTTTATCGCACGAAACCAAGAGATTTCTTATAAATAAATTTGAGATGAAAGATCTTGGGAACGCCTATTTTGTATTAGGAATCCACACATATCAGGATAACTCTCGGGGTATTATTGGATTATCATAAGAGAGTTATATCGAAAAAGTTTTTAAAAGGTTTGACATGTAGGATTGTAAACCAAGTGACTCTTCTGTGTTTAAAATAGACAAGTTTATTATAAGTCAATACTCTAAGAATGATTTAGAGACCACGAAAATGCAAAAATTTCTTATGCTTCAGTTGTAGGGAGTATTATGTATGTATAGGTTTGTACATATTCGGATATTGCATATATTGTTGGGATATTAGATAGATATTTAAGCAGCTTAGGTGTGGATCATTAGAAATCAGCCAAACGTGTCATGCGATATCTACAGAGAATAAAAGGTTATATGCTCACATATAGGAGTTCAGATCAATTGGAGATCATTGGTTATTCTGATTTTGATTTCGTCAAATGTCAAGACAGCATAAAATCTACATCAGACTCTATTTACTTGCTTGCTAGGGGGGTTATTTCCTAGAAAAGTGTTAAACAAACACTTGTAGCCTCTTAGATTATGACAACAGAGTTTATACCTTGTTATGAGGCATGCTATCATAGATTATGACTGCAAAATTTTATCATTGGACTACGTATTATTGATAGCATAAAAAGACCATTAAAGATATTTTATGATAATATGACTACAGTTATGTATTCCAATAATAATAGGAGTTCGACGAAGTCTAAACATATAGATATCAAGTTTTTTATTACTAAGAAAGAGTTCAGAGTAAGCAGATATTGATATAGAACATTGGAACAAACTCCATGATTGCGTATCCGCTCACTAAGGGATTACCACCTAAGGTCTTTCATAAGTACACTACTCATATGGGTGTTATATTTCTAGATGATGTGTAGTTTCAGTGGGAGTCTTGTACCACAGTTGCATTTATTTTATCAGACACGTCATAAACTTTATACTTTGATTTTTTTATATGTACATAGATGGTTTCATTCCAGTTTTTGTGTTTCAATTTTATTTATATATGTTATCACTAAATTTCTTACA
>NW_019014667.1:1307149-1322785 GCF_000150535.2 Carica papaya | reverse complement strand
GTGTGGGTAGGTACATAATACTACACACACACACATACGTATCTATGTATATATATACACCCCCAACACACCTCATTCCTCATTCATCAAAATTAATTACATCTCCTCCTGACCCCCCCTCCTCCATCTTCTCCTAATACTACTACTCTGCAGAGGAGTTCTTGATTTTGCTATCAACACAGCAGAAACAGAGAGAAGAAGAGGAAGAGTAAGAGGAAGAAGACGAAGATGGCGCTGGCTAAAGAAATGATGGGTTATTCTATGATAGAGAGATCACCATGGTTGGCATCATCGAAGAAACTCAGGTTGAAGTACAGAGATAATAGTTTGCCACAGAGGAAAACCCAGCTCCGGATTAACCCGGGTTCAGTTTTTTTGGAACACAGGAGGACGAATCCTGTCGTGGTGGCAGCTTTAAGTGAAGATTTGATCAAGTCGATTGGTAGTAGTAACAGCAGTAGCGGCAGGGAGAATGAAAATAAGGCAGTGAAGTTCAAGGTGAGAGCTGTTATGACTGTTAGGAACAAAAGTAAACAGGATCTTAAAGACACCATTGTCAAACATTTGGATGCTTTCTCTGAAAAAATTGGGAGAAATGTGGTGTTGGAACTTATCAGCAGCACTGAAATTGACCCAAGTAAGTTCATAATTTCATTATATCCTTTTCATTTTCATCTGGGTTTTTTGTTTTCTTTTGTGGGTAAAATTTATTTTTGGTGAGTGAACAAAATAACTTTATAATTTCACTCTAAACCTTTTCATTTTCATCCGGGTTTTTTGTTTTCTTTTGTGGGTAAAACTTATTTTTTTGGTTAATTTGGTGAATTAAGGAACCAAAGAGGCAAAGAAGAGCAATCAGGCTGTAATCAAGGATTGGTACAAGAAATCAAATGTGAAAGCTGAGAGAGTTCATTACACAACTGAGTTATTAGTGGATTCTAACTTTGGGGAAGCAGGAGCAATTACAGTCATCAACAAGCATCAGAATGAGTTCTTTCTGGAAAGTATCACCATTGAAGGATTTGCTTCTGGTCCACTCCATTTCCCCTGCAACTCTTGGGTTCAACCAGTCAAGCACCATTCATCCCCTAGAATTTTCTTCTCTAACAAGGTAAATCATTAACTAGCATTTATTTTTAGCCGTTTGTTTTTTCCTTTGACATTTTGATGGAGGATAAGGTAAAACCCATTTTGGGTTAACTATAAAAAAAAAAATGGTCAAAATTGTTGGATAACTTTGAATTTAATAACTTTGAATTCTTGTCATTGAATTGTTCAAACCCTGTTGGTTATTCTTAGAAAATCCAGAAGAATCTCACATAAGGATTATTTATCATATAAAATTATCATAATGATGATATTAATACAGGAGAAACAAAGAATGAGATCCAAACTTTGGAATTTAAAATTATTGGAGACAGGATTCCCATTTGTATAAGTGGATGGGGCCAGCTTTCTTGAAATCCCTCAGAAATATCTTTTGTTTTTCTCTACATTATAAATAAAGTCCATCAACCACTATCTGAACAACTGCCCAATAAATAACCCCCCCACCTATGCATACACATATATAAACAGGACAGTCCATTTTCTTGATTGAATATGGAATTTGATATTATCAACATTATTGATTGCAGCCATATTTGCCAAGTGACACACCTGTTGGACTGAAAGCATTAAGAGAGAAAGAACTAAAGGATCTGAGAGGTGATGGGAAAGGAGTTAGAAATTTATCAGACCGGGTTTACGACTTTGATGTGTATAATGATCTGGGAAATCCAGACAAGGGTTCTGATTTTGCTCGCCCTGTTCTTGGCCGCCAAATTCCCTACCCAAGACGGTGTCGTACTGGCCGTCCCCCTACTGATACAGGTAATTATACATATAGCTCTTTTAATTTCTTATCAACTTTTTTTTTATTCGTTAAATAATTGTGTTATGATCGGTGTAGATATGCATGTGGAGAGCCGGGTGGAGAAGCCATTGCCGGTGTACGTGCCAAGAGATGAACAATTTGAGGAGAGTAAACAAGATACTTTCTCTGCTGGGAGGTTGAAGGCGGTACTACACAACTTGATACCATCGTTGAAGGCCACCATTTCTGCTGATAATCATGATTTTAATGCCTTCTCCGACATTGATAATCTTTACAGAGAAGGTCTTCTTCTCAAGATAGGTTTACAGGATGAACTCATCAAGAAACTACCATTGCCTACTGTTGTTAACACTATTCAAGAATCCAGCCAGAGATTACTCAAATATAATACACCCAAGATTGTTTCAAGTAAGTACATATACATATACATATACATATATAAATATATAAATGCATCTTAATTTACCATGTGACTGATTCAATCATAAGTGGAAGGTGGAGGGTCCAACTCAAAAGAACTATGCTTCCTTCACTACTTTTTGTTAACGCTTTCTTTAAGAAAATTATAATATATGCAACAACCAGTGTGTATATAAATATATATAAATATTAACTTTTAGCAAAGTGCATCAACTGTGTTAAATCAGCACTTCAGATAGAAAAAAGAATGAACAGCATTTAACATGTGGGTTTATGTCCATATTATATACTATTAGTTCATGTGGGCTTGTGTCCATATATATATATATATATATGTACTATTAGCTAATTGCACGTGATTGGTCTGCAGAGGACAAGTTTGCTTGGTTGCGGGATGATGAATTTGCACGGCAGACTATGGCAGGGATAAATCCAGTCAGCATTGAGAGGCTTAGGGTTTTCCCCCCAGTTAGCAATCTTGACCCTCAAATCTACGGTTCACAACCATCCGCCCTTCAAGAACATCACATCGCTCCTCATCTCCATTGCATGACCGTACAACAGGTATACATACATACTTACATATATACATATATAGATATAGAGTGTTTAAGTTAAATTATTTGAAAAATAATGTTGATGTGAGTTTATTATGTCATATTTTATATAAAAAAAAATTTACCACTTTGTTTATATTAATATTTACAATTTTATTAACGATGTAGTATCAATTTTCACAATAAATTTTTTTTTTTCAATTTTAGTTATGGATGTAGATATATTTAAATTTTTTGTATTTTTTTATTTTTCTCTTTAATTTATGTGATTGTGTAAATTGAGAATTCATTTTCTTGACAAATAATATATATATGGTTTTTGTAAATGCAGGCTTTGGAGGAGAAAAAGCTATACATAATGGATTACCATGACGTATACTTACCATTTCTAGATCGGATTAATGCCTTGGACGGCCGGAAAGCCTATGCCACTCGGACCATTTTCTTCTTGACTCCTCAAGGCTGTCTCAAGCCTATAGCCATTGAGCTTAGCCTCCCGCACACCGGACCAACTTCTCGGCAGAAGCGCGTTGTCACGCCGCCCGTAGACGCCACTAGCAATTGGGTTTGGCAACTCGCCAAAGCTCATGTCTGTGCCAACGACGCTGGTGTCCACCAGTTGGTCAACCATTGGTATATACATCTCATATACATAAGTTTTATATATGTATTTGCTATTTATAATTGATTAATATTGGAATTGTTTGGTGAACGTATGCAGGCTACGTACACATGCTAGCATGGAGCCATTTATCTTGGCGGCTCATAGGCAAATGAGTGCCATGCACCCAATTTTTAAGCTTCTTGATCCACATATGAGGTATACATTAGAGATCAATGCGCTGGCTAGACAAAACCTAATCAACGCAGATGGTGTCATTGAGTCCTGCTTTACCCCCGGCCGCTACTGCATGGAAATGAGCGCCGCCGCCTATAGAAACCATTGGCGTTTTGACATGGAAGGCCTCCCCGCCGATCTCATCCGCAGGTACATATCATAGGTTAATAGATTAAAATGACATGTAGACACATCAATTGGTTAAAAACAAAATAGCTAACTATAATAAAAGAGAGAGATTTTGAAAAAAATTTAAGTATGTATTCCTTTATTTATACAAAAAAATTAATTTTATACTTTTAATACGTAATATTTATTCTGTTACAAATGAAAAAGTTTAAAAATATTAGTTAAAATTTGTGAAGGCTTTATTCAATTATTATCTACTGTTTTTTTTTTTAAAAAAGATCTTTATTGCTGAAACTAATTTTTGAAAATATTTTATTTGCTAAAACTAATTTTGAAAGAATCTACATTAATAGAACTAATTTTTGAAAAGATGTTATCCGATAGAACTAATTTCGGAAAGATCAGCTGTTCAACATAAACTCACATGATAAAATGTCTGTCTTTTTGTTAAATGGGTTTTCTGGGAATTTAACAAATCAATGTTGGTGTAATGCACAGAGGCATGGCTGAACCTGACCCAACACAACCACATGGGTTAAAGCTCTTGATTGAAGATTACCCATATGCGGCTGATGGGTTATTGATTTGGTCAGCAATTGAGAACTGGGTCGGAACCTACGTGAACCATTACTACCCAAACTCCACATTAATCTGCAACGACAGAGAGCTCCAAGCCTGGTACTCAGAGTCCATCAACGTCGGCCACGCCGACCTCCGTGAGGCAAACTGGTGGCCCAAATTAGACAACGCCGATGACTTAATCTCCATCCTCACCACCATCATCTGGCTCGCTTCCGCCCAACATGCCGCCCTTAATTTCGGACAATATCCTTATGGTGGGTACGTCCCAAATCGCCCACCCCTAATGAGAAGACTCATCCCAGAAGAAAATGACCCAGAGTATGCTAATTTTCTTGCTGACCCACAAAAGTATTTCCTCTCCGCATTGCCAAGTTTGCTTCAAGCTACAAAATTTATGGCTGTGGTGGACACCTTGTCGACCCACTCGCCGGACGAGGAGTACTTGGGGGAACGACAGCAGCCGTCGATTTGGTCCGGTGATGCAGAGATTATAGAAGCGTTTTATGGGTTTTCAGCCGAGATTATAAGGATAGAAAAGGAGATTGAGAAGAGGAACCAGGATCCTAGCCTTAAGAATCGTTGTGGAGCTGGAGTTTTGCCATATGAGCTTCTAGCGCCTAGTTCAGAACCTGGAGTAACTTGCAGAGGAGTCCCAAACAGTGTGTCGATATGAGGTGTAGTTCTTTAGTTTTGTTTTGGTAATTATAAGAATTTGTACGTATGTATATGCCGCTTGGGTCCTCTGGGTTTAACTTAGGCTGTATATGAAATAGATAAAATATTTAATAATTGTAGAACTTTGAGCTTATTGGTCTTGATTTGCAGATCAGACAAAATTCAATGATCTATTTGTGTAATCAAATAAAAAATCTTACATGTATGTGCATCATATTTATTTTACATAAATTCAAAATTTATATCAAACATTACTCACAACGACCATTAAATTTTATGAGGGGAAAAAAATTCTGAAATATGTGGCCGTACCACAAGAGGGAAGTGAAAGAGAAACGGCGCCGTTTATGTATTCTTTTGGGCCTTTTAGATCTGAGCTGGGGTAGATTTGGGTCTTGGGTTTAATAGAATGAAGATTAGGTCTAAAATGTTTATTCATTACTATAATATATTTAAGATGGGCCAACATTTTTTCTAGGGTTCTTTATTGTCGGACTATATGTTCATAATAATGTTTAAAAAAAAAATAAATAAATCTTGATCAAACTCATATTTGTGGAATAGATACTAAAACTTCATATCGATTTAATATTTAAGGAATGACCCAATATTCAATGCAAGTTGAGACATACAATTGTTTGACTGATTGAATACTACTAATAACAACAGTAACTTTTTATTTTTAACATTAGGTGTTGAGACTTACTGAGTGCTATAGGTTTCTATGCAATTGTATTGATATTTGTAATGTTATAAATTAAATATATACTATGTAATGATTTCGGAATGTTTAAAAAAAATAAATTATAATTTAAGTGCAGAATCGAAATAAATAGTTAAGATTTATATTCTTTATACATAAACTTAAGGTCCCAAATAGTGATATGAGAATTAACATTTTGAAAGAAATACAAAAAAAAAAAAACATCAAGGGGCTTCAGTTGTCCGAAAAAAATATAAAAAATCGAAATTCACCGGTAGCGGGACTCTCCGGTACGACGGCTCATTCGACTCACGTTGCGGTTGAGTGTTTTGTTTCGGTCAACCTACAGAGAAGGAAATGGTGATCACAATTGTGAAAAAATTACGCCGAATGGAAATCGGGAAGGACCTCATTTGAGGCATTTTGTGAAATTCTCTGCGGCGACGTCGCGAGCTTTGCCCGCAGTTTTCGGTCAATCAACTGATTCTTTTGCTTCGATTTAGCCTTAAGGGTGTTTAAAATTGAATTTTGAGTAAAGGAAGAAATTTTTAACTCTTTTGGCGGTCGAAAAGGGCTCCGTGCGGCGGCAGGTGGCGACGACTCTCCTTCCTAGCGGCTAGGTCTTATTCTCCGGCGAGGGTGTCCGGCTGCTAGGGTTAGGTTTTGGTGTGAAGAGAGTTATTTATATCCGTTCCCATTTAATCTGGACAGTCCATTGCGTTTGATCTAAACCGTCATATCGCGATTAAATATGGAGTGAATTTGGACCGTTCATCACGATCTAATTTTGATTGTTCATTGCGATCTAATTTGAACTCTCTGATTACTTTTAAATCTTTTTTAAAAAATTATTTTCAATTTCATCATCCATCACATTTCTTTTATTTTTATATTAAATTAAAAATAAAAAATAAAAAATTATATTTATAATTAATTTAATTTACTAAACTTTGCATACTACTAATTAGAACAAGTAATACTTTAAATTAAAAATAATAAATGAAATAAATACATATATGTACAGGATGTTTATCACTCTAAGAAGTAATTAGTTTTTGCACGCCTGGTGTTATTTTATACAAAATTCCGTCACGAAAAACACAAAGGAAGATTGGCGTTTTCTTGATTTCCACGTCCACACTTAATTTTCCCTGTCAATTCAACTTATTTAAAAATGAAAAAAGACAAGAAAGTCAGTAAAATTATTATTAATTTAAAAAATTAAAATAAATAAAATTAAAATTATCTGTGTAACACATGAAGATTCTCCAATCGCAAGTATCACGTTTGGTTCTTGATCCCATCAATACGACATTAAAAAAAAATAAAAAATAAAATAAAGTTAGCAATTTGGATGGTGCATGTTGCAACTATTTTTTTTTTATTAATAAATAAATAATTTCATTACATTTTATAAATTAAATTATAACAAAATGAAAAAAAATAATAATAATAATTAGGAATTTCTCAGAAGGACCATCCATTGACTTAGAGTCAACTTTTAATAAATTTTCCAACTGAGAAAACTTCGACAAGTAGTTTACCCGGTGAAAATTTCATTAGTCTCCACTCCCAATTTAGTAAGAAAATTCGTGGTAAAATAATAAACATACGAATATTTTGTTGGTTTATTATAATTAATTAATTAAAAGAAGATAAAATAATTTAATATTTTAAATTATATTTAATGTTCAAGAATCTTTTAGGTACCAGTAATGAATTTTATAAAATAAATTATAGTTAGATTTGTATAATATTTGCAGACTGTCAAATTAAATTATTCAGTTTATTTAAAGAGTTTGGTGGATTCCATAAATTTTTGTGAACAAAGTTTTAATTCGATTTTCTAAATCAAATTTATAAAGAAAGCAATTATATTTATGAATTAGTGTTAATGGAAACGGAGATATAAATTAATTAATGTCGTTTTACACATTTTTTTTTTTTTTAATGTATATAAATTCATTGAAAGAGCCAAGTAGTTGCCTTCCTGATCTTATTAGAAAGACTTTTTATTTTTGAAATCTTCCCTACCGGAAGTCTTGGGTCTTCCACTACATAATATTATGTATTAAGATTTGACCAAAATATTTAAAGCTTGGTCCCAGACGCCTTGTGATATCAAAAATTTGAATGAATTAAGTGATATATACATAACGCATAACATAATAAAAATATTTTTTTATTTTATAAATAACGTCTCGATTATTGTTATTAATCGTATTATTTAGATTAACATAATTATTGAATTCTTAATTTTTAATAATTAATTAACAATTTACTAATTATAGAAAAAAAACCTCTTATAATAAAATAAGATAATATAATATATTTACAATTACGTTGAAATTGGTTATCCTCACTGGGGCAGATATTGAAAAGCACACTAAATAATTTGCACTTATAAATGCAGTGTGGTGCTCCATACCCTTTCACAAAAACTCCATTGCCATCACTTTCCCTCTCGTGAGTTTCATTACCAGGTACATATATATCAACTACCAATGGAGAATCTTCTTCCCTACATAGCCGTCTGGGTTGCCACCCTAGCCATCATCCTCCTCTCCCGCCGTCTCCTCCGCCACAAACCCAACTTACCTCCCGGTCCAAAACCATGGCCGATCATTGGAAACCTCAACCTTATCGGTTCACTTCCCCACCGTTCCATCCACTTTCTCTCCCAAAAATACGGACCCATCATGCAAATTCAATTCGGATCATTCCCAGTCGTTGTGGCTTCTTCAGTAGAAATAGCTAAAGCCGTACTCAAAACCCACGATGCCACCTTTGCCGGCCGGCCAAAAACCGCCGCCGGAAAATACACCACGTACAACTACTCCGATATAACCTGGTCCCCTTACGGCCCTTACTGGCGTCAAGCTCGAAAGATGTGTTTAATGGAGCTTTTCAGCGCCAGACGACTAGAATCATTAGAGTACATAAGAAAAGAAGAGATGAAATTACTCTTAAGAGGGTTGTATGATTCAGCCGGGAGTTGTATAACCCTAAAAGATCATCTTTCGAACATAAGCTTGAACGTGATTAGCCGCATGGTGTTAGGGAAGAAATACACAGAGGAGAGTGAGGAGGGTGAGGAGATCGTGTCGCCGAAGGAGTTTAAGGAGATGCTGGACGAGCTGTTTTTTCTGAATGGGGTTTTGGATATTGGAGACTCGATTCCATGGCTGAGTTTCTTGGATTTGCAGGGCTATATCAAGAGAATGAAAGCTTTGAGTAAGAAGTTTGATAGGTTTTTAGAGCATGTGTTGGATGAACATAATGAGAGGAGGAAAAGGGTGGAGAATTATGTAGCGAAAGACATGGTTGATGTGCTACTGCAGCTTGCAGAGGATTCTGCGCTTGACGTCAAGCTGGAGAGACATGGAGTTAAGGCTTTTACTCAAGTACGTAATTTAATTATTATTATTTTGCTAAAAGTTAATATATTGTATATTTATAAATTAGACAAAATATAATAATTAACTATAATATAACCTTAAAAAAAAAAATACACACTGAAACACAACTTGATTTGAAACTAAAGTAAAATTCGATTCAAAATAGAAATTTAACCCTGATTTAAAAATAAAATATCTGATTGAAGAGATATAATTTGATTATTTTATTGTATTTTCTAATAAAATCAAGCATGATTAATACATGTATCTAATATTGTATTGATTGTGTTACCTATAACCTACTAAAGCAAGTTTTTATTTTTAAATCACCCTTTATTAAGGCACAAATTAATTATAACAAAATAAAAATATAATTTGATTTAAATTTATAATATATTTTTTAAAAATAAAATAAAATAAAATATATTATATTTTTAAATTAAAAAATATTTAGTACTAATTATATATTTTTAGTTAAAATAAGCACCACAAATTAAAAATTTTATTAACATTTTTCTTTTGTCAAAAACAGAATGAATTAATCAACTACTGACCAGGTTGATTTGATAGACCCAACAACCGTTAGCCTAATCACTAGAATTTTATATTATTATACCACGTGTAGTGTGCACGGATTGTAATTATCATAGTTTTCAGTTACATCATCTCTACTCAAGTTGGCTACAATGATTGAGACCGCCAACTCATACAACCTAAGCAATCTTTTCTTAATTTATGTCTAGTATACGTATAGCTTAGCTATATATGTATGTATCTGATTTTTCATTTTTTGGTTAAAAGAGAACTGGGTTGGACTCGTATCATTTCCTGATAATATCTACGAAAAATATATAAATATAGATTATATATACATGTGCAGGATCTAATAGCAGGAGGAACAGAGAGTTCAGCAGTGACAGTAGAATGGGCAATATCAGAATTACTAAAAAAGCCAGACATCTTCAAAAAGGCAACAGAAGAACTCGACAGAGTCATCGGAAAAGACAGATGGGTAGATGAGAAAGACATTGTCAACTTACCATTCATAGACGCCATAGCCAAAGAAACCATGCGGCTACACCCAGTGGCTCCAATGTTGGTCCCAAGAATGGCTCGCGAGGACTGCCAGGTTGCCGGCTACGACATCCTGAAGGGCACCCGAGCCTTGGTCAACGTCTGGACCATTGGCAGGGACCCGTCGTTGTGGGACAAGCCGGAGGAGTTTTGTCCTGAGAGATTCATAGGGAAGACGATAGATGTGAAAGGTCATGACTTTGAGTTGTTGCCTTTTGGTGCAGGGAGAAGGATGTGTCCTGGGTATAGTCTTGGATTGAAGGTGATACAGTCGAGCTTGGCTAATTTGTTGCACGGGTTTACGTGGAAATTGCCTGGGGAGATGAAGGTTGAGGAGTTGAGCATGGAGGAGATTTTTGGACTCTCAACTCCTAAAAAAATTCCACTTATTACTGTTGTTGAGCCGAGGCTTCCAACCCATCTCTACAATATATGAGTTGTTTCTAGTTTTATTTTCTTTATCGATTTTCCAGTAACCCGTGTCATATAATTTAAAGTTCGAACCTTTAATGTTAAGAAAAGAAGGGAACTCTTATCCGTATAATTTAAAGTTTGAACCTTTAGTCGTGTAAGCTCGTATCTTTAATGTGGAGAAGAGAAGAAACTTTTATGGTATAATTTAAAGTTCCAACCTTTAATGTCAAGAAAAGAAGGATATACCAAATATTAGATGAAAATCGTTTTGTGGTTTACGGATAATTAAAAAAACTTCTGATGCAGCCTAATTAAAGCTTGTACTATGTAATTATATGACACTTCGTATATCAATAGTTATACAGTTACTCTATTAAGAATGTCATAAAACGAGAGAATATCTAATTGGGTCGGAACCAGTAGCAAATATATATATATATATATATATATATTAGATGATCGGCTATTCAGGCTGAGATATAGATTCTTATTCAGTCTCAGTCCCGTCCGAGCACGGTCCAGTTCATTCTGTTTCTACAGCTTATTCAATCTTATTCTTATTAGTCACAGCAAGCTGTTAAATTGAGAAGGAGCTTTGGATGAAGAAAATCGAAGGGTCTTTCTAATTCGAGGAAGGGTTTCTAGAAAGAAGACAGATTCAGGTGAGTTTCTCGATTTTTTGAAGGAGAACGAAAGAGGGTTTCGTCTGCGAGGGATAAGCAGGGAAAGACCCGAGAAAGGGGAAGAACAGAGAGAAATTTTTAAGAAATTAAGGAGCTGGAGAGTGAGCCGAGTCAAAGGAGACAGCTTTATCCAAGTTAGGGTTCTGCATCTAGGTATTGCTTTTTGTAAAAACCTCAAATTTAGATGAGTCTAAACAAAGGGATGTAAATTAGTGCTGTGAATTTGTTTTAAATGAACTAGTTTGTGAAACCCTG
This sequence comes from Carica papaya, assembly GCF_000150535.2. The sequence goes on along the minus strand of NW_019014667.1, from coordinate 1,311,181 downwards.
GATCTTCTTCAAGATATGGCCGGCTGGGATATGAACATGCCTTCTTTATTCATTTTAACTAGACCCTAGAATGCATCTCTACCATGAATTTCTCAGTTGTGCCACATGTTAGTAGAAGTAACCCTGTGCAGCATACCTATTTCTCTGCTTAAGATTACTATAAAGCTTGATACTTATTTCTTGTTGGGGTCTGAATTTGGATTAGTACGCTTGTTGCCCTAATTAGTCATATTCTCTTCTGGAATCTGATCATGTTGCCTGAGAAAGTACCCATTTCCGGTCGTTTCTGTTTGGTGCGGTTTTTGGCTGTGTGGAAACTTCATTCAGGAGAAAGGAAGTTTTTATTTCTATTTTCATGCATGTGCTTGATAGCAAATTAGATTAGAAAGAAGTATTTGCTAGTGTAATAGGTTTTAGGTGTTTTGCAGACAAGCCCCCTCCATGATCCATCTGTTTTGTTGGATGATAACTGATCCTTGTCCATTTGATGAATGAATCGTGGACCAGAAGTCTGGGTTTTGCAAATCGTACGGACATATCTTGCAACACATGTATTGATGGCATTTGCTGCAATTGAAAGATATGGTTAAGAAAGTAAACAAGTGAAAAAGTGAAATAACAGTGGGAGGAGAAAATTCTTAACAGTCGGAGAGGAGCATTGGTGGTAGATTTATATGTTTCTTACATATATTAGTTGAATTTAACTTTTTCTGTGAATTCAAGATTTTATCCCCGATTGACTCTTGTTATATCTTGAATACGCAAGATTGCATTTTTTGTAACGCTGCAGAACAATAAACTTGTGTTTAGCATGTGCGTTGAGTCAGTAGGATAGAAAATGAGACAGAAATTAATTAATTTACTTATGTTACTTATCTGTTTTGGTTCAATAACCTTCCGATATTTGAGTATATATTTGAATAATGTCCATTATGGAACATACTGTAGACTGATATCCTGTTTATTTATAACAGTTCTTTTGGTGCTGTAACTTTTAAGATTCTACAGCTTGGATGCCATTTCATATGCATGTCTTCTTGCTTTTCTCTTCCTAATTTTCCCAAATTTATTCTGATCGTTCTCGACAGTTTTGAGGCCAGATAGACCAGTGGCACAACTTATATTTTAGTCGATCCAAGGTTATCGGGGATTCCAAGAACAAAACACAACTTCAATTGATTTCAAGGATCAAACCTATCAATGTAATCACTAACTATCATCTTCTCGTGCAAATGCATACCACCTAATCCTCTCCTTCTCTTCTCATGCCCATTAATGCAAAAATTTTCTCATTTATTATATAAAACAACAATGGGGAATATTTTAGTTAGAAGACCGTTAAACTTAACGCTAGCTCCATCTCAAAGTCGTACTCTATTGGCTCCATGTTCCGCTTCATCTTTCTCTTCAACTTCCTACTTCACAACCGACTCGGGATTCAGTAACATGGCAACAGTTTGGTCCTCTGAGTTACCTCAGGTGCCGAAATTGGTTGAGGGATGTGACTATCGGCACTGGCTTGTGGTAATGGATGCTCCCAAGGGGTACCCACTTCGTGATGAGATTGTTAATGGCTATATCAAGACCTTATCCATGGTTCTGGGAAGGTAAGCCTCTTTGTCTTTTGCTCTCAAATTTGATCACTTTCAGTGAGTCGACTCACTTGCACGACTTCACTTTCTTGCTCAGAAAGTTAGCTCTTTATCAAATTCTCAATAATCCATTTCCAATCCCCTTTCTTGACGTTAATATTATGTAAACAGCTTAAAGATGAGTGTATATTGATGTTTAACTAGTAGTAATCTATTTGGTTTTTTGGTTGGTTAATTTGATTTCTGCAGCGAAGAGGATGCAAAGAGGTCAATATACTCTGTCTCCACCAAATACTACTACGCATTTGGCTGCAGAGTCCCAGAAAATTTGACTTATAGGATCAAATGTAAACTTCCTGATTCTCATTTTTTTTTGGTTTTTTTTTTCTATTGAATTTTCCCATTTCTTTTCTCTTTACAAACATTTGTTAATTTTGATCATGCAACCATATCAATTGCAGCTCTACCTAATGTGAAATGGGTTTTGCCAGATTCCTACTTATTTGATGTGGAGGGTAGCTATGGAGGTACTATTTTCTGTGGATTATTTTCCATTATCAAATAAGGATGTATGGCATGCAATTCCTAGTGCTTGCATAGTGAATTCGGGATTCTGCCAAATGATTTATGCTTGGAATTAGATCATGTTCTAATAATATATATCAAGACTAATGTGATATATAGAACTTCAAATTAGATATTCATTATTGCAATATCAACAGTAAATGGTTTTTCTATAGTTAAATTCTTTTATGATCAGGTTACTGCAGCTTCATTTGCTGAATATACTCTTCTCACAGGAGAACCATTTGTTGATGGGAAGGTTGTCACATACGATGAGAAGTACCACGAAGACTGGTTTCGCGATAAGAAGGATGAAAGTGGTAGAGGTACAGAGCATGCAAGGAAAAGCAGGAGAAGAAGTAAGAAAAATTCAATGTAAGAAAAATTCAATGTAAGCTAACATGTGCTGCTGAATTTTAAAATCCCCTTTTGGAGGTTCACATATAGATATCAAGCTGACTACTAGAGTCCCATGGACGTTTTGGGGTTGTCATCTGAATGGATCTTGTTGGTCAAATTGTGAGCTATATTAACATACGATTGGATGAATATGCATTTCAGTGCAACACTTGCTTGATATCGATTTTGGAGCCTCGATGCTTATGGCGATTGCCTTGTACTGTGAGCAGAAGATTCAGGCTTACGTGCTACATGGGTATGATGCAGGAACTGGGCGTAGACATTTTCATTTTCAGCAATTGTTTTGAAGATAACACGAGGAATCATTCAATTCATGTTGGTTTATTATCAATGACCCTTGGCTTTATTAATTATTATTACTCTCTTTTGACACCTTATGTGATTTTCACTTTCTTACCGTGTTGACGATCGCAGTTGGGTTTTATTATTAAATATCCGTTGAGAGTATGGATGGCACGTGCATATGCGGACTTGTCAAATACTTGCAGTCAGAGAATGTAAGCAGCAGCTGGATTTTGCTGTATGGTTGTCTACGTAGTATTGCACAGACTTTTGACATCCCAGTATGCATATGCAATTTACCAGCCATTAGTTACCTGAATAATTAGTGTGTCCATTTCTCAACAACAGATCATGGTTTCGAATTGGGAGGGGGAGGGGGGGGGGGGGGGGGCTGTACTCCCGCATATGTTCCTATGTCAAATATATTTCTATCATTATGCAGAATATTTTCTTATTCTTGGTCTCTTTATTTCTTATTATTCAGCAAAAGAATTTTTCTTTTACAAAAAACAAAAAAAAAAACAAAACAAAAACAAAACAAAATTCTCAAATTTGAGATGATCATTGAAGTGACAGTTCTATCAAGGAGATGATGTTGAAGCGGGATTTATCTCATCTCTTCACATCTAATTGCCTGCATGCAAGTTTGGTTTCATAGGCTGGAATTCGGAAGAAGTGAACCATCCTTGTTATTCCATATCAAAAAGATGATTTAAGTTAGGTGGAAAAATTTCCTCCATTGGGAATTTTTCTCTCCCTGTTTAACTTCATTGTTTGAGACTTTTAACCCACTTAGTTGGCTAGTCTATGTTGAGGTTACGTCCAATGTTTGCTTCATCTTTTAGATTTATTTAGCACGTTTTTAAATCTTTCTATTTCTATTTACAACATCAAGTTTCAGTTATTCAAATAATACTAAAATTGTCGGTCACAAATAATTTCATTATCATTTCTCCAAGCCTATCAACATGATCTATAAAGCATACATTAGTCATGATATATAATTCAGATAGCATAATATTCTTATTGTAGATTTGATGATTTGACATTCGTCTCCCAGTTGGACTCCATCTTCTACGCGATTTTTTAAAAATAGTGAGCTTTAACAGGCTGGATTATCTGACTGGGGATTTTAAGTGGGTTGCTCGAATTTCTTGCTGGAAGTTTTTGAAAA
>NW_019014667.1:1257520-1277755 GCF_000150535.2 Carica papaya | reverse complement strand
CCATCATTAAAACGTGTTTTGGGCTTGGGCTTAAGGCCCGGTGGGTATCCATGTAGGTGGTAACATCTGTCCACAGTGTGGCCCACAAGCCCATAGTGTGAACAGGTGGGTCTCCTTCTTCCTTGAGTTAGGGCAACTGAGGGTCCGGAACCGTGACCTGTTTCTGCGTGTGAGTCGAACCCGATTGCACGGTGTTGTTCCTCCTGCACCACCAGTGAGAAGACTTTCAAAATGGATGGGGAGCATTCCATCATCAAAATTTAGACTCTAACAGCAGCATAGGAGGGATTTAATCCCATTAAGAAAGTCATTATAAACTCTTGTTCCTGATAATCGTTCCACGCCTTCATGTTTTCGCAGTAACAGCTTGGAGCTGGTTGAAAGATTTTGAGTTCATCCCAGATTGTTTTCATTCGTGTGTAGTATGTGTTGATGCTGAGTGATCCTTGTGTAAGATTATTCATGCTCTATTTCAATTGATAAATACGTGGTGCATTGCTCTTCTGATAACGGAGCTGTAAATCGATCCAGATGGATTGTGCACTTTCATGATATAACAAGCTGTCAGCTATCTCCTTGGTGACAGCATTCAGCAACCAAGAAACCACCATACTGTTACAACGTGACCAAGCTACGGCATGGGGGTCGGTGCTGCTCGGTTGATCATGGGTTTCGTCTATGAATCCCAACTTATTTTTAGCTGTTAGTGCTATCCTGATTGCTCTCTCCCATGTGTTGTAGTTGTTCCAATTGAGAAGATTGGACACCAAAACTAAACCGGGTGGTCAGCGCTGTGAAAGAAGAAAGGATTTTGGAGGTCATCAGACTGATCTCTAGCCATTGGAGATCAAGTGTTTTGTAGCTCAACTACTGAGCAAAAATGATGTTGGTTGAAGGTTTAATGCTTTGATATCAAGATAGGAAATTTGACAAAAAGAAGGAAGCACATGAACCTAATAGAATGTAAATGATAAGAAAATATTTTCCTTATTCCATTAAATGTTTGCTGCTTACTGGGAAACAATATATAGCTATTGCAGTGGTACCATAACAGAAGAAAACAAAAAACAGCAAATGAAACAGAATGCAGAATACCGTAACAGAAGAAAACAAAAGCAGCAAGAAGAAACGTAACGTGGGCAATGGGCAAAAGAAAAAACAGAAATAAAAACGGTTACAATTAAATATATTAATTATTCTTAATAAAAACTGCAAATGCTCTTGGTCTTCTAGTCAATCTATCAATGAACAAGGTCGATCCTCTTCACTGGGCGCCTGATTTTTTACTTCTCCAGTTCATCACCGTAAGTTTCTTGATGCTCTGCATTTTGTTCTTACCTCACAAAGACACACACATTATTATATATCACTTGAAGAATATCATAGAAAAACGGGTCAGGTCTCGCCATATATCCATTTGCTATCTGTAAATTAAATAGTTTAAGGTTAAGAAAGAACAGACGTAAATGAATAAATAAACTAGGAAATCTTACATTACATAAATATATATATATATATACACACACACACACAAATAAATTATAACACATTATTTAATTGATATAATAATATTTTTTTTTTCTTTATATATATATTTAAAAAAATTAAGTAAAACTAGTCCAATTAAAAAAAATTTAATTGACATAATATACCCTTTTCGTAAAAGAATATAATAAATTCAGAAAAACTGAAACTAATTTTATTATTGTAATTTAGTCAATTAAATTTTTAATTTTATTAAATTAAGATTACAAAATGAATCAATATTAAGTTACTCTCACAAAATTATTAGTTCTACGTTCATAATATATGTATATATGTTTGAAGATGTTTTTGTATATATATCTTTTGATCAGCACTGTAGTAGAATATTATATAATTTAGTAAGAAATTGTGAAAGGCTTTTTTTTTTAGGTGATGTACAGTTAAACACAGAAAGGAACAGGTAGAATTACACAGATCCAAAATTTTTGGACATTTCACGTGGGGTATATATCTATATGAACGTACAGAAGACATTGTTGATATGGGTTGACAAAGACGCGATACTTCCATTGGATTTTGCCCATCAATTGCAAAGGTAAACAATTAGAATTCAAGGCTAGAGATAATCAAAGGACGTGGGTCATGCTGCAAACGTTGAGGTAACCCAACCAGCTCAATGGTTTTATAATCTCTGTGTCCATGTCTGCCATCATCCTTGATCTAAACTTTTTTATTAACATAAATTGGCCTTCATTCTCATTTACAATAATAAAAAAAATTAATCTAATTTCCTTTTTTAATAAAAAAAAAAATGCATATATTTTATTTACTATGTTCATACGCATAGAATTTTACCACTAAGTATATTCTCTTTTTACGAGTTAATTCAATAATTTTACAATTTTTTTTTTTAAATAAAAAAATTATCATGAATAATAAATTATATATTTTCAAGATACTAAAATCCATACCTAATTGGGTCGGAAGTTCTCAAGAAGTAAACCGCCTCCCGCTCGCACCAAAAGCCAGTTTTATCGGATTGGTCTCTACAACCTTCTTTAAGAAGGCCCGATAAACCGAGTGTAGCCGCCCGACTCCGACTCCGACCCCGACCCGAGTACTATCTTCTTCCTCCTCGCCTTCATCGTTTCGCTTTGCTAATTTAATTGATTGTCCCCAAAAAAATACTAACTGAATTCTCCCATCTCCTTCTGTATGCTTTCACCTGCGCCACTCACGTGACCTAACCAAATGCTAGTGAAGTCCCTAACATGTCTTCCCCCGAGCAAGCCTTAGCGTCCCTTGTCTCTCACCTTGCTCTCTCCCTCGACGGCGCTGTCTTGGGTGTGGCACTCGCCTACGCTGCTGTTCGCTCCTTCTTCAAGTTCACCGCCAATTCCGCCGCCCTTCGCAAGATCCGAAGCGCTCCGCAGCTTCGCGTGTCTGATCTCCGTTCCCTCCTCCCGGTCTCATCAGAAGATCAGTCACAGCCATCCGATAGCGATCCCTCTTCAACTCTGGTGATTGTCCGCGGCACCGTAGAAGCGAAATCAGCTGTTGATGGGAGTTGGAAAGGCTTAAGGCACAACAACGTGTTGGTCTCTCAGGAGTCTGGAGATAAAGCTGTTGTTATCCAGAGAACACAGACTGTATGTCTCTGTAGAAACATAAACTTGTATGAGTGGATCCTTTTATTTATTTTTTTATAAAAAAAACCTAGAGAAAACATTGCTTTCTTGACGGGAGTATGAATGACGTTATGTAAAGTAGGAATTAGTTTCGTATGCCTGAAAAGCTTTGAAATTAAACTTATATAATTCTGTCTGTACCTTCAGCCTTGGCTGGTGGGATTGGCATTGATGATTTTGCTCATCCTGCTGTTGGTATAAAGATGGAGGCTATACCAACTATCCATTTCCATTATGGAAATTCAAATAACCTTTTTATCTTGTACATACGGGCAAGTACAATTGCTGTAAATCTTCTAATCTTTGCCTGCGCTATGGCTGGTAGTTATTTTGGAACCTTGTGCTAATGATATTAAAATGCATTTTTCATGCTTTTTTGTTTTGTCACTCTGGATTTGTTGAAAATATAAAAGATAGATGAAAGAAATAAACTTGAAACTTCACATTTCAATAGGAGCTGCTCAACATACATTTCTAGGTTAGTGAAATTTGTTCTTTTAATGATTTGTGAAGTGCTTTAATATGGGTTCTATGACGTGTGCTTCTTTAGTACATATATAATGAGTGGAAGGGCTTCTTTGGGTGGACTTCGGATCTGCGCGCTATATTTGGAAGATCTTGGGGTAAACAAGAGTCTGCTTCATCAAGAATGGTAAATTCATCACTTATCTTCCCTGATTTGGTGTATATGCTGTTGGACTTTTCTTTGTCTTGTGGGATGCTACGCCTGGAGATTTTCCCTCATAAGTATAAAGTTTTGCTGGTCCTTGGAATGTGACATGAGACATACCTCAATGTTAAATTGTCATCTCTGAATCATGTCATATCCACAACAGGGAGACATTTTTAAAGGTTTATAACTATTGATGCATTATTGGCCACTTCTCTCGTTATGGTTTGTGTTTCTAGTATGCAACATATATCAGAATCTTTGTCCAATAATCTTAGCTCCTCAATGTTAAATTTTTCTCGTTTTGACTGTTTAGGATGTTTCATTGGATAGCCTATCAAGAATTTTCATGTCCTGTAATATTTTGGACAGCAGCCTCTGCAGTAGTGACATTTTTTAGTGTTTTTCAGTTCCTTTAAACAGTTGTTATGTCTCTAAGAACTGGTTCTGGAAATTTGGAGCAAATGGACTACACATTAAATTACAGCTTGGCTTCCAGAGTTTGTTGGCAATATGATATTAATAGAAACATTAGCAGGAGTTATTAGTTTTATATATCTTTGACTAATTCCTTCTTTTTATTTCAACTTTATGGAGGTTATGCAAGGAATAATTATTATTTTATGTTTTAATTTTCCAGGTACCTTTTGTTCTTGTTGAGGATGGTCGATGGCCACAATCTGATTATGTTATTGTCAACACGGAGGGCTCTTTACATCCCCTTCCTCTTACAACTGTTTATCACCAATTGCAGCCTGTTAATGCATCCCCTTATACATTCCTTCAGGCACTCTTTGGTCATGAATATCCTGTGAGTTTCTACAACATACTTTTCAAGTTTCAATGCTCTCTAATTTCCTCCCTGCATTTAGCTTCCATTTAGGTAGATTTACCATTCTTAAATTATTTTTTATTTTTTTTAATGGCTCCTTATTTTATCTGCTTTCAAGGTTGGTCTCCTTAATGAAGAGAAAATTCTTCCTTTGGGAAAGGATATAAGTGCTGTTGGCATTTGCAGTTTTAAGAATGGAATTCCTGAGATCATGTCATGCAAGGATCTTCCATATTTTCTGTAAGGGAACTTTATCTTGAACACATTCTGTTAGAGTTTCTTATTCGCTTTTCAATTATCTGTGCTCTTTATTTGACAAACATTATGTTAAGTTTTGGATCTCTTTTCTGGACTTCTCTGCTGACTTTAGTATCTGACATGTCTCCTTGGTGCACTGTTTTCTTTCCATAAATATTTGGATACACTTTCTCTGAAGCTTTTGGTATGATAGAAAGCACCATTCCCTTTAATGGTGGTGAAAGGATGGTTAGCATCTTTTCAGCTGATGCATGCCACTATATAGCCAATTTAGTGGGAATTTTAAGTCGCTTCTCTTATATGTTGTTTCACAATAAGGTGATGTTTCGGCGCTGCAGGTCAGACTTAACGAAGGATCAGATGCTATTAGACCTTGCTTTTAGGACAAAGATACTGTTTTGGAGTGGTATCATTCTTGGTTCTCTGTCAATCAGTATTCTTGGCTATGCTGCTCTGAGGTACTTAAGTTTTAGTACTGGGGATGATCTTTATCCCCTTTATCTCCCAAGATGTTGATTATTATTATAGATGTACTTATCTGTGATCTCTCTCCAATCAAATACTCTCTTTTCACATCCTTTCTGAATAATGGAAGAAAAGTGTGAAGGCAAACAAATTACTCCTAGTAGATCTGTTACCAATGCTCTGAAGTACCCAATTATACCTTCTTTAGCTGCAGGGCAGGACTAATTAATCCATAAATTGCCTTCAGGAACTGGAACAGATGGAAAGAGCGGAGGCAACAAAGACAGGCCCATCAACCTAGCCATGCTGCCAGCATTGATGCAAACTCTGAATTGACGGGTGAGGAGGAGATAGGTGATATTCCGGATGGGCAGCTGTGTGTAATCTGCTTGATGAGGAGAAGGGTGCCTGCTTTTATTCCATGTGGGCACATAGCATGTTGCCAACCTTGCGCTTTGTCGGTTGAACGGGAATTAACACCAAAATGTCCTGTTTGTCGACAGGAAATCAGAGGCTCAATGCGAGTATTCTATGCTTGATGGAGAGAATGACTTCTGGTATTTTGAAATTTCCACACCAGGATTTCAGGACCTGAAAGTTGCTCTAGTATTCATTGACATGGAGCAACCTTGAGTTAAAACTGAAAAACACATTCTGTCCTCCCCTGTTAAAACTGTATGCTGGTGGTTGGAGGAGATGTTGCGGGTCATTTCATGTTAAAGATATACGGATAGATGGAACTGTTGGAATCTTTCTTGTAAGTATTTAGTCTTGTAAATAATTTCCTATCTCGATGAGAAACCATTACTGTAATTTTTGTTAACAATTGAATAGATTTCTGAAAACTTGGGCTACGGTTCTCATTACATGATTGAAGTTTGTTGGCATCAAAGTCATGGGTGAATCTAGGATATGTCTGAAACGATTTCAGAAAAGTTGTATAATTTATTTTAAGTCTGTAGCTTAATTAGGATGAGTGCAAGTTATATTAAAGTGACGGAAAAGGGATTCTATATGAATTTTGCAAATACCTGGAACAGTATGTATTAAATAGATTCCTCGCAAAAAACATAATACTATTAAAGACAGCCTTTTCAAACATATTACTTTACAATCAGAATTTATCGTATAAAATGTAATTTTATGAAAGCAACCAAGTAGGAATTGTCAATTCTCATCGGCCTTCTTGTCCAGCCTCCATAAGGAGCAGAAAGATACAGGCTGCCCTTTCCACCATAGTCCTACACATTCATTTCTGTCATCCACTCTCATCTCCCAGTTGTTGTCGTACTTTCTCAACAAAGCTCGACCTCCATCAATGGTATCCTCTCCGAATACTTCTGCCAAAAACCTTGCTTCTTTCATCCTCTCGCACCATTTCTCCTTACTTTCATTCATCTCTCCTTTGTTTATCAATGCCTTTGCCGCTTCTCCCTCCATCACCCTCCTCTCTTCGCTCTCTCGCCCCTTGAATGCTGAGCTTGTCGAGTCCAAGAACTTCCATAAGTAATCCACTTTCCTCGAGAAACCTGTTGCAAAATCCCCACAGTTTGTGCAACTACATTCCATGTTGTTCTCTGTAAGTATCACCCCTTTTGGCTCCCAACTTCTCAACACCTTTAAGAACTTTGCTCTTTCATCAGGAGAACTGTGATTTAGTTGATGCAGTCTAAACTGAGCACAAATGATCAAATTTTCATCACAACATGTGTTAATAATTTGTGCGTTCAGATTCTGCAACTGGTGGTTATCAATTACATTGATTTGTAGATCTATGTTCATAGACTTGGCAAACCGAAGTAATCTTGAGACAAAATTGTCACCTGGTGGACCAACAGAGAACGGGGCTATGCTTTGATCACTTTCGTTGGTGGGAGTAATAACAGTGATACGAACAAGAGAAGGAGGACCTCCTGGTCTTCGAGACAAGGCTTCAAGCAGTGTTGGCCATTGCACACCATGAGAGACTCCAATATCAAGAATGTGAAGACTAGATGTTCTATCAGGTTCTTGAGCAAGAATTTGCAGGATAGAAGAGTTTGCAATGGTGTTGGGAAAAGAAAACCAAGGGCTAACCTCATAGAATCTAATTAAAGATCGTTGAAAGAACCGTGGCTCGGTGCAGGCAAAAGTTCCAGGTCCTATTGATACAGGAGATGATGAGAGATGCTGAGCCAGCGCTTTGAGGCCATGAGCTGCTAACCGGTGGTTAGCATCACCCTTGAGTGATTGTAGCTCATGGAGAACATACAATAAATGTTGAACTCTTACGAAGTTTCCAGCCGAAATGGCTGCTGCACAAGGATTAAGCAATTGTTCTGCCCATCTTCCCTCTTTACCATTACTGTTATTGGAGCTACTTACTGTAGATTTCTTTATGATTTTCTTATTCCCAACAGAATTTTTAACTGCCTGAATGGAGACATCTTCATCTTCTCGACTCTGATTCTTTCGTTTCTTCCATGAATTGGATAGTGGTGGATGATCAGAAAAAGGAGGATTAGTGGGGTATTAAGCTGGCGATATTGGTAGAACTGGAGGTGGTGTTGGTGTCGAGGGAAGCAACACAGTTGTGAAATGAGATTATGATCTAATTCCTGATCACTTTGACCCCATAACTGGTAGTTATTGATATCATCTGAGGTATATGTATCATCAAAGAAAGAGGGCAAGAACGAGACCGAATCTTCGAGCCAATCTAAGGCGTAATTAGAGGCATGATTCTGTTCTTCAAAAGTCATTTTTGGTTTGACATAAAACAGCATTTTCGATGATCATTGATATACAGAAAAGAGGATAATATTGTATTGTGAAATACTGAATGGGGACGGCAGAGAGAATAATATTGTATGTAATGGTGTGCTGTGTTTGGAAGTTGCAATGTTTTTGTTTAAAGGTTTAAGATGGGGAAGTTCTTGTCTGTTATTTGTTGTGGGTGTTGACTTATTGTGTTTGGATGTTAATGGTGGTTGAGATCTTTATGTCATGAAAAAATTGGAGATGGTGATGGGTTGAATTTTGAATTGTCAAGAGACAGGCAAGCTCTTCTTTTAAGATTCAATAATCTTTGTCTGCATCTACTTTTTGCCGTTGCAATTCCAGATATGTATTATTGCATTATTATAATAATTAATATGATATAATATAATCCGATTTACATTATAATAATAATATAATACAATAATTAATATAGTGCATATTAGGATACTGAAAACAACATTATAAAAAAACTCCCACATCTATTTCTCATCTAGCAGCACAACATTGACCATGTATAAAGCTGTAGCCTCACGTGAACACTCATTGACCTCGGGTTCGACACCCTGCGCCTGTCCTTTTTTTTTTTTTTTTTGTAGTAATCGTAAATCACTATGGTTAATTAAATGTAACAAAAATTGATGTTTCAATTTTCTTTTTCTGTTTTAATTACTGATTTTTAATTATTCGATACGAAAAAGTTTCGTATTATATAACACCTCACTAATTAGTTTTTTAATTATAAAAAAATATCTTCTAATTAATTAAATAAAATAGACTTGAATTAATTACTTACAAAGAATTATCACTATGTAACTAATTGATTATAACTTTATTTATTAATTAACATTAGTAATTAATTTTATTTCTTCATCATTTTTGTTTCTTATTGATTAATTATACGTTTAAAATTTTAAAAAATATATCACATTTATTTAAAAATTTAAAGCTCAATCCTCCTTGTATATAATATGTATGCGAATGGTTTGAGATCCTATTTGGGGTAATTTTTTTTTTTAAACTTTACTTTTAATGTTTTGAAATTATTTTTCCGATCAAATAAGTAAAATGAAAAATTGTTTTTAGTGAGAACGAAAGTTAATATCAATTTTAAATATGTTTAAATATAGAAATTACATCTGGTAATTTTCAGAAAATAACTTTGATTTTTAATAAAAATTTGTACTTAAAATTTCAAAAAGTCACTTTTACCAAAAATATGATTCAATCTTAATGTTTTGATTTTACAACTAAATAAATAAAATAAAAAAATAATTTTTGGTTAAAACTAAAGGCAAGATCAGTTTTTAATACGTTTAAATATAAAAACTACAATTTGTAATTTTTAATAGAAATTTATACTTGAAATTTTAACTATTTATTTGTACCGAAGGTATGATTTCTGTTTTTCTTTTTTAAGTGTATGTACATTTTATAATTATTTTTTTAAAATACCAAATAGATTTTAATTAAAAATACTTTTAGTGAATAACTATTCTATTAATATTATTAAAATTTATAGATATATAATACAAATAAATATTTATTACAAAATTATCAAATTTAAAGTACTGACTGCAAGACACATGAAATTACAAGTGAGAAACAAGAAAATATTAAATCTTAATCTTCAACTTGTGAAGGATGAGTATGAGTAGTTCCACGTACTAATGCAACTACACCAATACACATTTCCTTTACCAAGAAAAAAATTCCCTCACAAGCAAGATAACAAAACACAGGAGGAACAACATCATACCTTGCCCAAGAAGGTACTTCCATGCGTTTAATATATTGCTTATGTAATTGATATTGTTCACTCAAACCAAGATGAGCCATGAGCACACATACATGTGTGATCAACTCCCCACCATTAGTGAGTTGTTGTGGGTGCTCTTTCCACTCGCAGTGACTCACTGCATACGCTAACATTTCCACCCAAACTCTGTTAATCATCTTCCATTTTTGTTGCTTGTTCCAACCTTGTTCTGCATCTAGTGATTGCAGTTATCTAGCAAGCTTACATCCATAAAAAAATACTGACTTATTCTGGTATCCTCTTTCATATTCTGACTTGTTAATTTTTATTTGTAACGCTACATTTGAAGCCTCTCTTACACGAGTGCAAAAATCTATTTGCTCAAATTTTAGTTGAAGAAAATTTTTCAACTCTTTACATGTGTCTCTATATCTTATCTCACCAATCCCTTTGGGAAGCATAAATGGACACTCAACAAGAAGGTACATCATGTAATTCGATAAATGTTTGCTAATTTAACAATTTGGGTCAATATTATTACTATATGTATCTTTTGGAATATCATTTTTATGGCAAAGATAAGTAGCAATGTGCCAAAGAAGGAGACTTTGATCAAATTCCATCTTAGTTGTGCTCCAAGAAAATTCATCAAAGTGATTACTTTGTTCAAGTGCATAATCACCTCTTGAGATAAAAGCAGCTTGCATTCCTCAAGATTATATTGATCATAGCTAATTTTGTTACTTTTTTCTAGGAGATGCAGAAAGATCAATGTTTGTTGTAATACCCGAGTCTAAAATTTGGCCCGAGATCAATTTTAGTGATTTAAAAATGAATAAAAAATTGTTTATAAATTAATTTAATTTAATTTTGTTGAACTTATTGAAAAAATAGGTTAACGATGTAATCGAAAATAATTTTTAAAAAAATAGGTAAAAATTTAGGTTCGAGTGGTGTTTTTAAAAGAAAAAATAGAAACAGGGGAGTCAAAATACAAATAGAAAAATTTGTGCCACGTAGGACTGCATAGTTAACAGCTCCGACGAACCAGAGCACGCCGCATGGCAAGGCACGCTGACAACGGTGCCATGCGAGAGGCCACGCGGGTGATTCGCGTATCCCGCGATCGGACGGTCCAGGATTGATTTCATGCGCATGGACGGCCTTGATTTATTTCCTTCTTAAGTGCGATCGGACGGCCAAGATTAAATTGTAATGGATGGCCTAGATTCATTTTTTCCTCAAGCGCGATCAGACGACCAATATCAAATCGTGATAGACGATCCAGATTTATTTTTTCCTTAAACGCGATCGGACGGACGAGATCGATCGCGATGGACGATCCAAATCAAGCGAGATGGGTATAAATACTTCACATCACACTAGACCTCGAACTTTAGTCACCAGCCCCCGTCGGAGAAGAAGAACCGACGTCAGAGAAAGAGGTCGACCACCGATCATCGCTGCACCAAAGCTATCACCGACTGCCAAAAAAGTAAAAATTCCCCCTACCCACTCGGAATTCGATTCCGAACACTCATGTGGACAAATAGGAGCAAAAGGGACGATGAGTGACCCGAAAACTGCAGGCAAAGCCCGACGGAGCCGCGGTGGCCAAAACCTCAAAATCCCTCTGATGAGCCCCTTCCCGATTATCGTTTCACGTGATTTTTTAATTATTGTGTTCACCATTCTTTTCTATGCAGGTTAGTTAAAGAAAGAACCTCGCCACAAAGGAGGACCGACGGAGCTACTGCACCCAGATGTCCTCCCCTCGGCAGGTTTAGTTTTTTTTGTGATTTTTTAGCCAATCGAGGTGCTAACGTGTTTTTCTATAGGAATACAGCCATAATTAGCCAAAACCAGCCTGGCCGAGGCGAGCCGCTGCCGTGGGCGGCAGAGCCAGCGCTGGAGCACGGCGAGGATGCCGTGTTGAAACTCCAAAATTGGTCGGAATGAGTTTTGGACACTGATTTTGGATTTTTAGAGTATTTTTAGGTATGTGACAAGTGTTTTAGATTTCATAGAAAAAATTAAGGAAATTCGATATCTGATAAGAGGCGTAATAGACAGCTCGACGTTTTAGAATACCGTTTAGGTAAGGATCCTTCACTCTATTCTCCATTATAGTAAATTGAAACTTAACGATGTATAATTTCATATTTTTCTAAAAATGTAGAAAACTCAAAAAATAATTACAGATTACTAGTGAAGTCAGAACCAGTTAGTTCACAACTGTCTTGATTTCCTGTTTATTTTTATGCACTATCCTACTTGCTTGTTATCGTATTATGCACGTTCTTAATTTATAGTTTCAGTTGTCTTATCGATTTATTTGGTTTATTCGGTTATCTGGTTACTTGATCCCTTGTTATGATAAGTTATATCATTGCTTAAATGTCGTTTTATTGATCTATGAATATACAATGAGATATTTGTATTATGTAGTTGTTTGTTTTATTGATAGAGATCTCTATGTGAAAGACTTACTAGGTACCTAGAGAAAAAATAGACGAATCCGGTACATAGGGAATCCTACAGTGAACGTTATCTTAGTTGAACGGGGCTGGGATGTCCCTTACTGGAAAGATTTGCGAGGTATGGTTCACCTTCATACCGAATGGAGTATCGAGACAATGAAATATTTAGCACTCATTACCGAACAGGGTATGGGGATAGCTGGTTAATTGTTTAAATTGGATATTGGGTTCATGAGTAGGGAGACATCCCTATGGACCCCCAGAGGTACCAGTAAGCAGGTAAAAAGGGAAGGTTATTGTCTCTTATACTCTTATATGTAAAAATAAAATGTATGAATATGAGTGTTCATAGGTTATCTTTGAAAAACTTGTTATAGTAAGTATTAAACAAACGTCTTCAAGTTTAAGTGTATTTAAATAAAGCAATGACTCTATTAGTTATTTTTTTAATTTTTACCAATATTCAGTTTTTCCGTATCTGTGATTAGTGTGATATTCTTATGGAGATAGTGTAGCTCACCCTTTTATTAACCATTTTAGTTCAAGAAGACCAAGATCCAGATCCCGATCAGTAAGAGGGTTGTGAGTAGTTCACCACCTGAACTCCCTTCAAGTACTAGTGAAAGTTGTTCTAGGATATTTATTTATTCATTTTTTTAATCACCGTTTGTCTTTTAGAAGGGACATTCCTATGGCCCTATTAGGTATTCTA
The DNA here is from genome assembly GCF_000150535.2 of Carica papaya. Next base: position 1,264,649 of record NW_019014667.1, on the reverse strand, counting down.
AACTATTGTGTAAGGAATGTAAACCCTAACTCTATTATTCACTTCTGCATTTAATTTATGAATTTATTTCCATTTAAGTTTCGAGTCTTTACATTTGTAAATCTTCATCCACAGGTTTCCATGTTAGACACTTGTAATCACTGATCTCTCCACTGTCATATAACCTATTACAAAAAGTGATAAGATTATGTTGTGCAATAGATCTCGACCATCTCTTCTTTTTAGCTCAAGAAAAAGAATTGGAATTACCTGTCTTTTGTTTAAGCTTAGCAAACCAATATTTTATCCAGTCTGATCTAAGTAATATGATAAATGCATAAATCTTAAGACCAACCGCTCCCGCTAATAATATATAGCTTATGGAAATGTCACTTGATGGATATTCACTACTATCCACATGTACTAAGAAAACAATGAGTGTCGAAAAAGATGAACAAAAAAAATGCAATGAAGAAGAATTCCTAATACTTGCCTTGGTATAGAGCGTATCATACATTAATCCGAGCTCAGTCTCTATAAGCTTGAAGACATCAATTGGCTCCTTGCTATGGATGATGGAGTAGCTGTAAAAGCCCAAAACATTGGAAGGAATATATATTAAAATAGTAAAAATAAATAATAATTAGGGTTTACATTCCTTACACAGTAAATTATAATGCCCAATAGGGATATGAGAATGTCCATTTTAAAGAAGTTAAAATAACATAAACAGAAATGAAACTAAAATCTTAAGGGGTTAATCTCTACTAGTAACTTAGATGAGATCTTAGAGGGAACTTTTACTTGCAACCCTCCTACTGTTGAGGATCTGAATCTTAATCTTCTTGATATGAAATTGTTAAATAAGGGGATGAACTACACTACTCCAATAAGAATATCACACTAATAATTGATATGGACAACCAAAGGTTGGTAAAAATTATAAAATAACTAATAGAACCCTTAATATAGGTAAATTTATTTAACATAAAATTATTTATTTCATACTTACTGTTACGAGTTTTTAAAATCGACTTATAAAGACAATAACTCAAATAACATTATGATTTCATGTACAAATGAGTAAAAACAACAATGTTTTTTTATCTGCTTATTGGTACATCTGTGGGTCCATAGGGATGTCCCCTTATGCGTGAACCCAATATCCAAAGTTGTCAATTAATCAGCTGTTCCCATACCCCGTCTGGTAATGAGCACTAAACACTATCGCCTCGATATCTCGTCCAGTATGAAGGTGAACCATATCTCCTAAACCATTCCAATATGAGACTTTTCAACCCTGTTCGACCGAGGTAATATCAATGGTAGGGTTTCCTATGTATCAGATCTGTCCACTCTTTCCCAGGGTACCTAGTAAGCCTTTCGTATATAGATTCACACCATTAACCAATCATCAGTGACATACTAATATCTCATATTTACATATCAACAGTAAGTCATGCAAATAGGAGATACATACATTAAGAAATATGATTGAGATATTTATTGCAAAATAATTCAACAAATGAGGTCTATGCAGTTAAATAAACTAAATAACTGAGAAGACAATTAAAACTAGCAATTTAATGTATACAATATAATAGTAAGCATTTTAAGCAGTATAAGAGAAAAATAAATACTAAACAAATATACACTGACTTGTTCTGCATCCACTAGTGACTTGTAATTAATCTTAGGATTTTCTAATTTTCACAAAACACAGCATAATTAATTATTAAACTTCAATTTACCGTAACAAAAAAAAAGTGAGAGATTCTTACCACAGTTCGATATCTGAAACACCGTACTTTTCATTACGCATCCTATCGGTCCTCGGGTTTCTTGGATTTTTCCTGCATAAATTAAAACACCTGTTATGTACCCACAAATACTCCAAAAGGCCAACATAGGCATCGAAAAACCTTTTCGGTCAATTTTAGAATTCCAACACGGTGGCACCAACTCTGCCGCCCACGGCGGCAGTTCACCTTGGCTAGGCCGATTTTGACCGATTTTAGGGGATTTTACACGTAAACCTATAAAAATTCAAGTTAGGAGGCATCGGTTGGCTGAAAAAGATAAAAAATCGAAATCTTATCGGTGGAAGGTCTCCGGGTGCAGTGGCTCTGCTGGTTCTCCTTTGCGACTGAAGTTTTCCTTCGGCTAACCTGCACCAGAAAAGGATAGAGAACACGGTAGTAAAAAAATCGCATAAAACAAGAAATAGAAAGAGATCATCGAAGAGGGTCTTAGATTTTGGATGCGGCAGCTCGGCTAAACCTTGCTCGTGATTTTCGGCTCACTAGTCGACCCTTTGGCTTTGATATGGGCATAAGGAGACTCGGGGATTAATTCCGAGCGAAAAGGAGAAAATTTTACATCTCTTAGCGGTTGGCGGTGGCGGCGACGGCGACGTCCCTCTGGTAGTTGGTCTTCTCTTTCGTTGCCTCCTTCTCCTTCTTCTCCGGCTGGATGTCGACTAAGGTTTCGAGGCTGATTGAAGAGAGGTTTAAATATCTCTTTTATCTCTGATACTGACTGTCCATTCGCGTCAATGTGGAGCGAGGAGAGTCATCCGATTATTGCCTATTTAGGTCGATTGCATGGGCGAATTTGAACCGTCCATCGTGATCAATCTTGTCCGTTCGTTCGCATCTAAAGAGGTAATGCATTTAGACTGTTTGTGCACGTGAGATGCGATCTAGACTGTCGGATCACCTAGGCACGCATATCGCTTGTATGGGCTCCCACATGGAGCTGAGGTCAGCATGTCCGCCGTTTGGCACGTTCTGACTCGTCGTAGCTGCTGACTGGACCGTCCTATGTGGCCAAATTTTCTCTTTTTATGAATTTACCCCTGATTTTTAATTTTTCTTTCAAAAACACCCCATTTATTCACACTTTCACCAATTTTCTTTAGAATTATTTTCAGTTTCGTCTCTAATTTATTTATTTTTTAAAAATTAACCAAAATTAAATTAAAATAAAACTTTAATTATTCATATATATATATTTAGAACTTGAAAAATCACCCCATGCCAAATTTCTGAGTATAGGTGTTACAACTCTCCTCCCCCTTAAGAAAAAATTGGTCTATCAAATTTGTTGCCATCTTGCTAGTTAAACAGTTGAGAGTACTGCGCTCTGAAGTCCGATTCTGGCTCCCAACTGGTGTCTTCCTTTGTGTGATTCTGCTATAAGACATTGACAAAAGAAATTTCTCTATTGCGAAGTACTTTGCTCTTCTGGTTCACAATACCTGCCGTTACCTCCTCATATGATAGATCCTCTTGAAGTGAAAGTGGCTCGTGAGATAGGATATACGAGGGATTGGGTTGTATTTACGTAACATAGACACATGAAACACGTTATGGACTCTGGATAGCTCTGGAGGTAGTGCTAATCTGTAGGCGGACGTACCAATTCTGTCCAAGATTTCAAATGGTCCAATGAACTGGGGGATTTAATTTTTTTCTCTTACCAAACCTACTGATCCCCTTGAAAGGGGTGACCTTAATAAACACTCAATCACCTTTCTTAAATTCTAAATCTCTCCTCTAGGTGTCCGCAAAACTCTCGGCCTACTCTGAGATGTCTGGATGTTCTTCTTCATATTAACTATCTTGGCTGCAGTCTCCTCTATAAGATATGGGCAAAATAATTTTCTATCACTCACCTTTTCCCAATAGATCGGTGACCTATAGGGTCAGCCATACAATGCCTTATACGGGGCTACGCATTAACTTACTTGGTAGATGTCATTATTGGCAAACTCTATCAAGGGTAGGTGATCATCCCAATGGTCTCTGAAGTCTAGAACATAAACTCAAAGCATATCTTCCAGTGTGCAAATTATCCGTTCTGATTGTCCATCGGTTTGAGGTTAGAATGTGGTACTGAGGGATAGTTTAGTTCCTATTGCTTGCTGAAAACTAGATTAAAACTGAGAGATGAACCTTGGGTCTCTGTCGGATACCACTATCACCAGAACTCCATGTAGTCTGACTATCTCTCGGATGTAAATTATTGCTATTTTATTTAAGGGTCGATCATTTTGATGGACAAGAAATGAGAGGACTTGGTGAGCTGGTCAACAATTACCAAGATATCATCATATCCTGAGCATGCCTTGGACAACCCTATTACAAAATTCATGGTAATATGTTCTCATTTCCACTATGAGATCGGTAATGACTGAAATAGCCCACTTGGATATTGGTGCTCCACCTTAACTTATTGACATACAAGGCACTTGGAGACGAAATCATCGATTTCTCTTTTTATCCCGCTCCACCAAAAATGAGGTCGTATACTTTGGTATATCTTAGTACTTCCGGGATGCATGGTAAATTTTGAGTTATGAGTCTCTGTCATGATGTCTATTTTTTAATTTACTGTCACATGGGACACATACCGTATCCTGAAACCTGAGTAACCCATCGGCAGAGACTCAGAATTCTAGATTTACTCCCTGTTCTGTAGAGCTACTAGAGTAGAATCAGTCAATTGAGCTTCCTTTATTCTCTAAATCAATTCGGGTTGGATAGTTAGATGGGTTAGGAATATAACCCTTTTCAAGTCCCGAAGTTGTATCTGTTGCGCAGCCCCTATTACCCTACATTCAGAAACTATTAAGTGAGTCAACATACCTGCACTTTTTCTGTTGAGTGCGTCAGCTACCACATTGGCCTTATCCGGGTGATACAAAATCCTACAATCGTAGTCATTGAGGAGCTCTATCCAACACCTTTGACGCATATTGAAATCCTTATGAGTAAATATATACTTCAAGCTCTTATGATCTGTATAAATATTAAAAGACTCCCTATACAAGTAATGGTGCTAGGTCTTCAGAGTGTGAATAATAGCGACAAGTTTCAAGTCATGGGTGGGGTAATTCTTATCGTGACTTTTGAACTGCCTGAACACATAAGCTATAATCTTCCCGTGCTGCATTAGAACACAACCCAACCCCAAGTAAGAGACATCACTATATACTGTGTATCCACCTATCCCACTCGGTAGAGCAAAAATGGGTGCGGCAGTTAACCGCTTCTTGAGTTCTGTAAAGCTCCTTTCGCAATCCTCGTTCCTCTCAAACTTGACATTCTTCTTTGTAAGTCTGGTTAAAAGAGCGGCTAGACTAGAAAATCATTCAACAAACTTGCGTTAATATCCTTCCATTCCTAAAATGCTATTGGTTTCCTTAACCGAAGTCAATTTTTTTCAACCGAGTACTGCCTCAACCTTATCAGGATTCACTGACACCCCATCCTTTGATATTATGTGCCCCAGAAAGGTAGTCTGCTCAAGGCAGAACCCACACTTACTCAATATGCATACAACTTCTTTTCCCTAAGAACTTATAAAACTTGAATCAAGTGATGAGACTATTTCTCTCTGCTTTTTGAATATATCAGGATATCATCAATGAACACAATAATGAACTGATCTAAAAATTGCCTAAAAACCCTGTTCATCAAGTTCATAAAAATGACTGACGCATTTGTTAACACAAATGGTATGACCAAGAACTCATAGTGTCCTTACCTGATTCAGAAGGCTGTCTTGGGAGTGTCCTCTGCTCTGATCTTTACCTGATGGTAACTTAAACAAAAGTTTATCTTAAAGAAAACCTAAGCACCATGTAACTGATCGAAAAGACTTTCAATCCGGGAGAGGGAATACTTGTTCTTGATTGTGACTCTATTCAATCCCCTGTAGTCAATACACAACCTCAGGGACCCATCATCCTTTCTCGCAAACGTGACTCCAACACCCCAAGGAGATACATTATGTTAGATGAACCCATTAACCTATAATTCTTTGATCTATTTCTTCAGATCTTCCATCTCTACCTGACTCATGCGGTAATGGGCAACTAAGATGGGCTGGGTGTTAGGATGAAGATATATGATAAATTCAACTTCCCCATCTACTGGTAGTCTGGGTAGTTCATCAGAGAATATATTTAAAAATTTTCAGACCACAGAGATCTCTTGAATGCAAATTTCTTTCTTAGCCTTCCCTAATGTAGTAAAGACAACCGAGTTAAAACGTTATATAACAATACAATTGTCATGAGGAAAAAAATATCTAACACTTTTATTAATTTATGAATGATTCTTCATTAAAAAGATTGAATACAAACTTCTTATAAAAATAGTCTACAGTGGTGTGATACGCCGCTAACTAGTTCATCTCTCGAATCACATCAAAATTCTGTGTTTATTTCTATTAGGTCTACGCTCAATTCCCTATCGGCTATCTCTATAAAGCTTTGTATATGACATCCCCTAATAGTGTCCCATGCTCAGGAGTAGACACAAACAGCACATAATCAAGATTTTCAGATAATACATTCAATTTTTTTGCAAAAGCATATAAGACAAAAGAATTTGAAGCACTAGTATCAATCAAAACATGTGCAAAGTGGTTACAGATAGGGTATGTACCCTATATCACGTTCGGGTTAGCTTCAGCATCCTACTGGATGAGGTGTAAGCTCTGTCCTGGATGGGAGGTCTGGTCTAATTCTGATTTTGTAGACACTCTTTTGCATAGTGTTGGGCTCTTTTATATATACGGTAGGTATTGTTGAGGTGATTGTAGAGTCGGTCTCTATGATTTTTAACACAATGCTAATAAGTCCTACCGCGTCCTGCTGCTTGGGCCTGAGGAGGAGCTTGAGTCACAGGCCTAGGTCTCTTGTTCCGCTGAATCAGTGTAGTAGGAGCTGGTCTGCTATGTAGAACTGGGGTCTGGAATTGCCCACTGCTAGAGGGAAGACACGAAGGTTCCTCTCTATTAATTGTGTCTTGGCCAGAACTGCTGAGTAGATGCTGAGTTCAAACACATACAACTGTTGCCTAATCTCAGGACATGGGCCCCACTCAAACTTCATTATCTTTCTACCTTTGTCTATTATACTCTTAGGGGAATACCGGCAATTCTAGGAACCTTCGGGCATACTCTGACACTATCATATCACCCTAGACCAGGTGTGCAAACTCCATTTGCTTCAAATGCTAAAGACGCTCTGGGAGGTACTCCGCATTTAAGGCTACCAGGAACTGTTCCCAAATGACCAGAATGGGTATGATGGCCTGCTTTAGCTGCCACCAGCGACTTGCATCACTAACGAGCATAT
>NW_019014667.1:1195925-1207946 GCF_000150535.2 Carica papaya | reverse complement strand
CGGTATTAAAGTTCAAAATGATAAAACGGTATTTCTTGAATTAACGCATGTGTGAAATTGCCTAAGGTTGCTAATGGAGCCCGAGTCTAGTGTGATTGATGATTTACTGTTATTTGGCCTGTTTTACACTGTTTTACAGCTATAAATGCATTATGGGGTTTGATGTGTTCATTTTATCGTTTCGAATGCATATATTACTGTTTTATTAATTATGGGTTGAATGACTGAAGAACTGATACTGTATGTTGTCTGTTCGGCATGAATTACGATTTGCTTGTTTAAATGTGAATTGATGATGCTGATTGAGGAAAAGGAAAATGAAAGATTGTGCAGACTGATAATTGTATTATGGGGGTCAGCCTGACTAGATATCCTGGGAGATGGTGGACGGACCGGGTCCGTAGGGAACCCTACCGGGATTGTGGTCTCACATGCCGGACGGGGTATGGAGATCTTATGATTTTGGCGCCCATACTGGACGGGGTATGGGGACGGCCCGTTTCACCCTCATACCGGACGGGGTATTGAGGTTTATGGTTTTGGCGCCCATACCGGACGGGGTATGGGGACGGCCCGTTTCACCCTCATACCGGACGGGGTATTGAGGTTCATGGTTTTGGCGCCCATACCGGACGGGGTATGGGGACGGCCCTGGAAACTGATTATGAATGTTAAAGGTTAACGGGTAGCGGAACCCCTATGGACCCCCACGGATACTAGTAGGCTGATAAATGAGAAAAAGATATGTTGTACAATGATTGAATTACAAGAGGCGTGATAAGTGTTATGTTTTACAGCTTAGATTATTCAATGATTATGATGATGTTATTGTTTTTCTCATATTGTTTTCATAAATTCCACCAAGGTAAGTGGATGGTAAAGGTTTTCATGTTAATAAACGAGTTTGTTGTAAATTATGCTCCATTGGTCTTTTTTGTGTTTTTCTACCCACCTTTATCTCCGTGACGGTGAGATATCGTGATGTTCTTACTGGGCTAGTGTAGCTCACTCCTTAATTAACCATTTCAGATCAGGAAGACATGGTTCCCGAGCCCGTTCCGCAGGAGGACGACGAAGGGGATGCCTAGAGACTCTGTAGTCACACGCATAGTTTATTTTCGAGTTTTCTTTCTTAGTTAGTTTAACCTTTTATATTTTAAGTACGTTTCTGGGTTTTTCGTGTAAGGGATGTTAACTGAAATTTTGATCTCGCTTCCGCATTCGATATATTTAAATACGCATTTCTTTTTAATATTTTCCGGGGTTGTTACATGAACCATTCACATTAACAACTTAATTCCATGGCCGTCTCCATACCCCGTCCGGTATGGGCGCCAAAACCATAAACCTCAATGCCCCGTTCGGTATGAGGGTGAAACGGGCTGTCCCCATACCTCGTCCGGTATGGGCGCCAAAACACATAAAGTCTCCATACCCCGTCCGATATGCGAGACCACGTTCCCAGTAGGATTCCCTATGGACCTGGTCCGTCCACCATCTCCTAGGATATCTAGTCAGACTGTCGACATTATCCATTTATCAATTCACATACCTTTTTTATTTTTTCTTAATCTCAATTATCCAATCAAACATAAACACGTAAACCAGTAATGGACACCAAACAAGGCAACACAACATCGGGTTCACAATAATTCAAACCATAATAAATGAAACCGTGATTCATACACACGTAACCATAGAATAAACACATCAGGCACCATACTGTATTTAAAACTGTAAAATAAATCAAACAACACCTGACCGAAAAATACATCAGATCCGGGCTCCATTAGCAGTCTTAATTAATTATAAATATCTATTAATTCATAAAATACCGTTTTATCATTTATTAAGATTTAATGCCGTGATAGAAAATAGGGTGAGAGATCCTTGTTTCTGAATTTTTCTTCGAAAACTGAAACACACTTCTGGTACCTGCACATATCCCCAAAAATCCCAAATCAGACCCAGGGCCTTTTCAGCCAATTTTAAAATTCCGGCACGGTGGCTCCGCCGTGCTCTGGCAACGACGCTGCCGCCCACGGCGGCTCCGCCGTGCTCTGGCAACGACGCTGCCGCCCACGGCGGCTCCGCCGTGCTCTGGCAACGACGCTGCCGCCCACGGCGGTGATCCACCTCGGGTTGGCTATTTTTGGCCGTTTTCGGCTGAATTCGACCAAACTTGCATTGGTTCCTGTGATAAAACACCCCTAGGGCCCTCGGTGGGCCAAAAATTTCCAAAAAACTGAGACTTACCGGCGGCGAAGCTCTCGGGTACAACGGCTCCTCCAGCGCGAGTTGCGATTCGGTGTTTTACTCTGGTCAACCTGTAGAGAAAAGGACGGTGGTCACAGTGGTATAAAAATTACATCGAACAAGAACCGGGAAGGGCCTCATCGAAGGAAAAAATTAAGAAAACCCGCGGCGGCGCCGCTGGACTTCGGTGGTATTTCTGACCAATCAGCTAGTGGTTTGGCTCCGATTTAGCTACAGGGAGGTTCAGCATCAAAAAACGAGCCAATGAGAGAAATTTTACCTCGTTTGGCAACCGAAAAATCTGTCGGTGCGGCGGCGGATGGCCGCGGCCGGTTCCTCCGGTGGCTGGGTCGTCTTCTTCGGCCAGGGTTTTAGTTGCTAGGGTTTGGGGTTGGGTGTGGATGCGATTATTTATAACTTTTTCCTTTTAATCTGAGCTGTCCATCATGATTTAATCTGGATCGTCCGATCGCAATTAAATTTGAAATAAATCTAGACCATCCATCGCGATGTGATCTGGGCCGTTCGTGCGCGCGGGAACGGATCTTGGCCGTCCAATCGTGCGCACGTGGATCGCCCATGTGTCTCCGTCCTGCGTGGCTTCCCACGTCAGCGTCCCTGCCACGCGGCGTGTCCTGGTTGGCCCGGGCTGCTGACGCGGCTGCTGACGTGGCGCTATTTTTTTAAATTACGTTTTGACCCCCAGTTTTCGATTTTCTTTTCAAAAACATCCCCAGATCCCAAATTTCACCCCTTTTTTCTAAAATCAATTTCAATTAAATCCCAAAAATAATTTTACCCCATTTTATTATTATTTTTATTTTTATTTTTATTAAATTAAATTAAATTAAATTAAAACCTTATGAATAAATTATTAAAATAAAATAAAATAAAACAAAATTCCAATAAAAATTTTAAAAAAAATTTTGGTGTTACAACTCTCCCCCCTTAAAGAAATTTAGTCCTCCAAATTTGCCTCTTACTCTTGGTCGAACAAATGGGGATATTAGGCTCTAAAGTCTGATTCTAGCTCCCAGGTAGCCTCCCTTGGCGAGTGGTTCTGCCACACTACCTTTACAAATAATATTTTTCGGTTGCGGAGTATTCTGCTCTTTCGGTCCGTGATACCAACCGGTACTTCCTCATAAGATAAGTCCTCTTGGAGTGGAAGTGGTTCATGAGCTAAGACATGAGAGGGATCCGGGTTGTACTTACGTAGCATGGATACATGGAACACATTGTGGACCTTGGAGAGCTCTGGAGGCAGTGCTAGTCTGTAGGCGGCAGTACCAATCCTGTCTAAGACTTCATATGGTCCAATAAATCGGGGGTTCAGTTTTTCCCTCATGCCGAACCTACTAATTTCTTTAAAATGAGTGACCTTCAGAAACATCTGGTCGCCTTGTTCAAAAGCTAAATCTCTCTTCTGGGTGTCCGCATAACTCTTCTGCCTGCTCTGAGCCGTCTGAATGTTCTTTCTAATTTTAACTATTTTAGACGTGGTCTCCTCCAACAACTCCAGGCCGAACAATTTTCTGTCGCCCACTTCTTCCTAACAAATCGGTGATCTGCATGGGCGCCTATTTAACGCCTCATACGGAGTCATGGCAATGCTCGCTTGGTAGCTGTTGTTGTAGGCAAATTCTATCAGGGGTAGATGGTCGTCCCAATGGCCCCCAGAGTCAAGGATGCAAGCCCGAAACATATCATCAAGTGTACGAATTGTCCTTTCTGATTGTCCATCAGTCTGAGGATGGAAAGTAATACTGAGAGACAGCTTTGTTCCCATGACCTGCTAAAAGCTACTCCAAAACTGAGAAGCGAACCTGGGGTCCCAGTCGAATACCACTGTCACTGGAACTCCATGCAATCTGACTATTTCCCGAATATACATTCTTGCCAACTTGTCCAAGGGATCGGTCATCCTGATGGCAAGGAAATGGGAAGACTTGGTAAGCCAGTCAAAAATTACCCAGATGGCGTCATGTCTTGAACGTGCCTTGGGTAATCCCGTTACAAAGTCCATGGCGATATGTTCCCACTTCCACTCCAGGATCGGTAAGGGTTGAAGTAACCCGCCTGGGTGTTGATGCTCTATCTTGACCTGCTGACATACCAAGCATTTAGATACAAAGTCAGCTATGTCCCTCTTCATCCCATTCTACGAAAATCGGGGTCGCATGCTTTGGTACAATTTGGTGCTTCCAAGATGCATGACAAACTTCGAGCTTGGGATTCTGTCATGATGTCTCTCTTCAACTCACTGTCGTCTGGGACACACACCCTGTCATGGAACCAGAGAATCCCGTCGGCAGAGATTCGAAATTCTGTGCTCACTCCCTGTTCTGCTTTATTCTTGCGGGCTACCAGGGTGGGGTCGACTGACTGGGCTTCCCTTATTCTCTGTATTAACTCGGGCTGGACGGTCAGACGGTCCAAACATGCGATCTCTTAAGGTCCTGAAACCGAACCTGTTGCGTGGCCCTAATTTTTCTGTGTTCTAAAATCATTAAATGGTCTAAGATACCTGCACTTTTCCTGCTGAAGGCATCTGCCACCACGTTTTCCTTACCCGAATGATACAAGATATCACAATCATAGTCTTTAAGGAGTTCCATCCATCTTCTCTGATGCATGTTGAGATCCTTTTGGGTGAATATGTGTTTCAAACTCTTATGATCGGTATAGATCTAAAAGGTCTCTCTATATAAATAATGGCGCCAGGTTTTCAAGGCGTGTATGATTGCGGCAAGTTCTAAGTCATGGGTGGGGTAATTCTTCTCATGATTCTTTAACTGTCTGGACCCAAAGGCTATGACCTCCCCATGCTGCATCAGGACACAACCCAGGCCCAGATAAGAGGCATCACTGTAGACTGTATATCCCCCCGATCTACTCGGTAAAGCCAGTACGGGTGCAGTGGTCAGCCACTCCTTTAATTCTGAAAAACTTCTCTCACAGTCCTCATTCCACTCAAACTTGGCATTCTTCTTTGTGAGTCGGGTTAGCGGAGCCGCTAGACTAGAGAATCCTTCGACGAACCTGCGGTAATAACCTGCCATCCCAGGAAGCTACGGATCTCCTTAACATATGTCAACTTTTCCTAGCCAAGTACCACTTCAACCTTTTCGGGATTCACTGATACTCCTTCCTTCGATATGATGTGTCCTAAGAAGGTGGTCTGCTCAAGCCAGAATCCACACTTACCCAACTTTGCATATAGCTTCTTTTTTCTGAGGACCTGCAAAACTTGGGCTAGATGGTGAGCATGCTCTTCTCTGCTTTTTGAGCATACCAAGATGTCATCGATGAACATAATATTAAATTGATCCAAGAATTCTCTGAAGACCCTATTCATTATACTCATAAAGATGGTCGGGGCATTGGTTAGCCCAAATGGCATGACCAAGAACTCATAGTGTCTGTACCTGGTTCGAAATGCCGTTTTGGGGATGTCTTCTGTTTTTATTTTCCCCTGATGGTAACCTGATCGCAAGTCTATTTTGGAGAAGACCTGCGCACCTTGCACTTGATCGAAGAGGTCGTCAATTCTGGGAAATGGATATTTGTTCTTGATTGTGACCTTGTTCAATCCTCTGTAATCAATACACAGTCTCAACGTTCCATCTCCCTTTCTGGCAAATGTGACTCCGACACCCCAAGGAGACACATTGTGTCTAATAAAACCACTGTCTTGCAGTTCAGTGATATGTTTCCTCAGCTTTTCCATCTTAACGCGGGTCATGATGTAAGGAGATACCGAAATGGGCTAGGTGTCTGGTTGTAGGTTTATAGTGAACTCAACTTCCCTGTTCACTGGCAGTCGGGGTAGTTCGTCCGAAAACACATATGGAAAGTTTCGGACTACTGGAATCTCTTGGATATAAATTTCTTTCTTGGGCTTGCCTAGTTAGAGAAAATAGCAAGGTTAAAGTACTTGAAAATTAAAGAAACTTGCCATCAAGGAATAAGTATCAAATGATTTTATTAATTTATAAATGGCTCCTCATTAGGAGGATTAAATACAACCTTCTTGTTAAAGTAATCTATGGTGGCGTGATACGCCGCTAGCCAATCCATCCCTAAAATTATATCAAAATCCCCCGTGTCTAACCCTATTAGGTCTACACTCAGTTTTCTATTTGCTATCTGCACGGCATAAGCCCTATAGACAACTTCCCCTAATAGTGTTTCACCCCCAGCAGTAAACACAAACAATATTGAATCAAGTTTATCAAGTAATACATTAAGTTTGGATGCAAAAATATGTAAAACAAATGAATACGATGCACCAGTGTCAAATAAAACATGAGTAATATGGTCACAGATAGTGTACATACCATGTACCAAGTCTGGGTCGGCGTCGGCATCCTGGTGTGTGAGGTTGTAAACCTTGTCCTGAAAAGGAAGTCTTCTTTGGTTCTGGTTCCTCGGCCACTCTCTTGCATAGTGTTGGGCACTATCAGATATGCAACAGGTGTTTTTGAGGCGATAACATGGTCGGTCCCCGTGATCCCTATCGCAGTGTTGACAGATCTTGCCACGTGCTGCCCCTGGAGCCTGAGGGGGAGCCTGGATCGCCGGTCCGGGCCTCTTATTTTGTTGGACAGGCGCAGTAGTTGCTGGTCTGCGGGATGGAGCTGAGGGTCTGTGACTCCCTGATGACTGGGAAAGGGTGTTGAAACTCCTCTCCACGATCTGCGCCTTTGCCAGAACAGTTGAATATGTCTTGAGCTCTAGTACCAACAAGAGCCGCTTGATCTCTAGGCGGAGGCCCCAGTGGAACCTCCTGGCCTTTCTGCCCTCATCCATCAATGTCTCAAGGGAGTATCGGTCCAGCTCTAGGAACTTACGAACATACTTCGACACTGTCATGTTTCCCTGGACCAGCTGAACAAACTCTGTCTCCTTTAAATGTCGGATGTGCTCGGAGAGGTACTCAGCATGAAAGGCTACTAGGAACTGCTCCCAAGTGACAGGCGTAGGCAGGGTGGTCTGTTTGAGCTCCCACCAACGATCTGCTTCCCCCACCAGCATGTACGAAGCAAGAGTAGCCCTCTGCTCAGGAACCACTCCTAAGGTCTTGAAAGCCTTCTCTGTCTCCGCCAACCAGTACTGGGCATATTCGAAAGAGGACTCCCCTACAAAAGTGGAAGGGTTTAGTCTCCTGTACCTCTCTACGTAGCCCGGGTCAATCAGGGAAGGAGTTGGGTCCCGTGGAAGAGGGACTGAGCCGGGCTGAGGATAGACTAGGGGGCCCTATGGTGGAACCTGATGATATAGTGGGGGCAACGGATTATACTGTGGCGGTGCCGGGCAATACTGTGGCTGAGGCACTGGATTATACTACGACGGTGGTGCCGGGTGGTACTATAGAGGAGCAGGCCTTACCGAGGTGGCTCGAGATCCGCTCGCTGCAGCGGTGGCTCAAACTGTGGTAGTGTGGGAGGGTCGGGTAATTCCCTTCTCTCCTCTCGACCTTGCTGACCAACATTGATCCTTTCGAGCATCTCAAATATTCTATCAATATCTTCCCGAAGCGAATCATCCCGGGCTACTCGGTTTAGTGGGGGTCTCCCTAAACTATTCTCTCTACACCTGCATTTCACAAGGAAATGTTGAGTAATAATTCTCAGTTTGGTATTCCTCTAAGTATTATTGTGTAAGGGACGGGTTCAAAGAACGCAGCTTTGATACCAACTGTAACGGCCCCGGTATTTTAAAGAAAAATGTATATATGAGAAAAATTCTGAGTGCGGAAGTAGAATAAAAATTGATTATGATTAACATCCCTTACACAATAACCAAAACGTACTAAACGTATGAAAGAATAAACTAAATAAAGTAAATACTGGAGATGAATGTTATAAATAAAACTATGAAATCTTTAGACATGTACTCGCCGTCTTCCTACGAGACGGGCTCAGGAACCAATTCTTCCTGATCTGAAATGGTTAAGTAAGGAATGAGCTACACTAGCCCAGTAAAGACATCACACTATCTCACTGTCACAGAAGTAAAGGTTAGTAGAAAACAAAAACGACCAATGGAGCATAATTTATAACAAACTCATTTATCAGTAATAAAAACTTTTTCTGACCACTTACCTCGATGAGATTCATGAAAACAACTTATAAGAAACAATAACATCATAAACATCATAAGATCATGCACACTCTGTAAACATAACACATATCATGCTTTTGTATTACAATCATCAGGCAACAAATTTTCTCTTTTATCAGCTTACTAATATCGATGGGGATCCATAGGGGGTCCCCGCTACACATGAACCATTCACATTAATAACTTAATTCCAGGACTGTCCCCATACCCCGTCCGGTATGGGCACCAAAACCATAAACCTCAATACCCCGTCCAGTATGAGGGTGAAACGGGTCGTCCCCATACCCCGTCCGGTATGGGCGCCAAAACACATAAAGTCTCCATACCCGGTCCGATATGAGAGACCACGTTCCTGGTAGGGTTCCCTATGGACCCGGTCCGTTCACCATCTCCAAGGATATCTAGTCAGGCTGTCGACATTATCCATTTATCAATTCACATACCTTTTTCATTTTTTCTTAATCTCAATTATCCAATCAAACATAAATACATAAATCAGTAATGGACACCAAATAAGGCAACACAACATCGGGTTCACAATAATTCAAACCATAATAAATGAAACCGTGATTCATGCATACGTAACCATAGAATAAACACATCAGGCACCATACTGCATTCAAAACTGTAAAATAAATCAAACAACACCTCACCAAAAAATACATCAGATTCGGGCACCATTAGCAGTCTTAATTAATTATACATATATATTAATTCATAAAATACCGTTTTATCATTTATTAAGCTTTAATGGCGTGATAGAAAATAGGGTGAGAGATCCTTACTTGTTTCGGAGTCTGAAATCGGGTTCTCACTGCGCCTATGGGCAGTCCCTATATTCCCTAAATTTTTTTTCAGAAATTGAAACACACTTTCGGTATCTGCACATGTCCCCAAAAAACTCCAAATTAGACCCAGGGCCTTTTCGGCCAATTTTAGAATTTCGGCACGGCAACTCCACCGCGATCCGCCTCGGGTTGGCTATTTCCGGTCGTTTTTGGCCGAATTCGGCCAAACTTGCATTGGTTCTTGTGATAAAACACCCCTAGGGCCCTCGGTGGGCCAAAACTTTCCAGAAAACTGAGACTTACCAGCGGCGAAGCTCTTGGGTATGGTGGCTCCTCCGGCGTGAGTTACGATTTGGTGTTTTGCTCCGGTCAACCTGTAGAAAAAATGACGGTGGTCATAGTGGTATAAAAATTTCATCGAACAGGAACCGAGAAGGGCCTCATCGGAGGCAAAAACTGAGGAAACCCGCGGCGGCGCTGCTGGACTTCGGCGGTATTTTTCGGCCAATCGACCGGTGGTTTGGCTCTGATTTGGCCACAGAGAGGTTTAGCATCAAAAAACGAGCCAATGAGAGAAATTTTACCTCGTTTGGCGGCTGGAAAATCCTTTGGTGCGGCGGCGGGTGGCAGCGGCCGGTTCCTCCGGTGGCTGGGTCGTCTTCTACGGCGAGGGTTCTGGCGGCTAGGGTTTAGGGTTTGGTGTGGATGCGATTATTTATAACCTTCCCCTTTTAATCTGAATCATCCATCATGATTTAATCTGGGCCATCCAATTGTGATTAAATTGAAAATAAATCTGGACAATCCATCGCGATATGATCTGGACCGTCCGTGCGTGATCAAATCTGGACCGTCCGCACTTGTGAGATCTAGGCCGTCCATATGCGCTTTTGATCTGGGTCGTCCGTGCGCGCGGGAACAGATCTGGGCCGTCCGATCGCGCGCACGCAGATCGCTCACGTGTCTCCGTCCCGCGTGGCTTCCTGTGTCAGCGTCCCTGCCACGCGGCATGTCCTGGTTGGCAGGGGCTGCTGACGTGGTGCTATTTTTTTAAATTACATTTTAACCCCCGATTTTTGATTTTCTTTTCAAAAACACCCCCATAATCCAAATTTTCACCCCTTTTTTTCAAAATCAATTTCAATTAAATTCCAAAAATAATTTTATCCCATTTTTTTATTATTATTTTTATTAAATTAAATTAAAACCTTATGAATTAATTATTAAAATAAAATAAAATAAAACAAAATTCCAATAAAAATTTTAAAAAAATTTGGGTGTTACATCACAACGGTGGAAAAATCACATCGAACATGAATCGGAAAGGCCCTCATCGGAGGCAAAAATTGAGACACCCCGCGGCGGCGCCGCTGAGCTTCGACGGCGTTTTTCGACCAATTTACCAATGCTTTCGCTTCGATTTGGCCATAGGTGGGTTTGGAATCAAATTCTGAGCAAAGTCTAGAATTTTTACCTCGTTCGGCAGCCAGAAATTGCTCCGGTGTGGTGCGGTCAGCTCCCCAGCGGCTGGGCTGTCTTCTTTAGTGAGGGGCTTTGGCGGCTAGGGTTAGGGTTTTGGTGCCGATGGGGTTATTTATCCCATCTGCTTTTGATCTGAGCCGTCCATTGTTTTTAATCTAGACCGTCTGATCGCGATTAAATAGAGAGTGAATCTAAGTCGTTCATCACGATTCAATCTGGGCCGTCCGTGCGTGATTCAATCTAGACCGTCCGTGCGCGATGCAATCTGGGTCGTCTATGCGCATTTTTAATCTGGGCCGTCCATGTGTGCGAGAATGGATCTCAGCCGTCCGATCGCGCGCACGCAAATAGCCCACGTGGCTCCCTCCCGTGTGGCCTCTCGCGTCAGCGTCTATACCACTTGGCGCGTCCTGGTTGGCCGGGGCTGTTGATCGGGCAGCTGACGTGGTACAACTTTTCTAAATTGCGTTTTGACTCCCGATTTCTGATTTTTCTTTTAAAAATACCCCCAGAACCCAAATTTTTACTCATTTTTCCCAAAATTATTTCTAATTAAATCCCTAAATAATTTTTTACCCCTTTTTATTATTATTGTTATTATTATTATTATTTCTATTAAAATAAATTAAATTCAATTCAATTCAATTAATACGTATTTATATTTATATAGAATTAATTAAAATAAAATAATTAAAAAATAATAATTGGGTGTTACACTTACTAGGTACCTAGGAAAATGGTGGACGGGTCCGGTACATAAGGAATCCTATTGTGAACGTTACCTCAGTCGAACGGAGCTGGAAAGTCCTTTACCGGGAAGGTTGGGGAATTATGGTTCACCCTCATACCGGACGGGATATCGAAGCGATGGAATGTTTGACGCCCATTATCGAACGGGGTATGGGGATGGTTGGTTAATTGTTTGAATTGGATATTGAGTTCACGAGTAGGGGGACATCTTTATGGACCCCTGAGGGTACCAATAAACATGTAAGAAATGAAAGTTATCATCTCTTGTTCTCTTATGCATAAGAATAAAAAGTTATATAAATATGAATTTTCATAGGTTATTTTTGAAAAATTCATTACGGTAAGTACAGAATAAATGATTTTTTTTATATTGAATGAATTTACTCAAATTAAGGGCTCCGTTAGTTATTTTATAATTTTTACCAATCTTTAGTTTTCCGTATCTACGATTAGTGTGATATATAATATCTAAAATTAATTTAATGTAAATGAAATTAATTTATAAATGTAATTTTTTAATTTTTTAATTTTAATTTAGTATAAAAATGAAGAAATTTGATGGAGGATGAATTGGAAACAATTTTAGAAAATGAGTGAATTTTGGGTTTTAGGGTATTTT
>NW_019014667.1:1172979-1188763 GCF_000150535.2 Carica papaya | reverse complement strand
TATATTTTTTAATAATTTCGGTAATTAATTTTTTGTTGCTATATAAATTTTTAATAATTCTAATATTTACTACTTTTATAATTTCTGAAATATGTATACACATCAAATAATAAATTCTAACCAGTTTTCTTTTCTTTTCTTTTTATTTTTTTTTTATTTTTTTAAAAAAGGCTAAGTTAATCAAAATAAGTCTTATTAATTTATACTGTATCTTGATTATATAGTATGTAATTTATATGCTCATGTAATCATAAAGTCAAACAAATATATCTCAAGGGAAGACAGCTGAATACTTATTCCCTCTTAAAGTGACAACAGAGAAAAAGATGAGTATTTATATATATATATATACACACACACACACACTAATAATAAGTTGCTTGTTGATTTCTATCCATAAGTTTTTTCTTTTGTCTTTTGATTATCTTATATATATATATATATATATGAGTATTAATATATAATTTTTTATTAAATATTTAAATATAATAAAATTTTATATTGAATATTCATCAGTACCAACAATATCTATTATTGTATTTTACAAATTAAATAATATTTTTTATAAAATTAATTATTAATGTGATCACTGTTACGTGCATATAGAAATTTTGTATCTGTATCAAGTGTCAAAATTATTTAAATTTAAGAAATTTATTGATAAATATATAAATTTTTACTTTATAAAATATATATATAGAGGACAAAATATGTGAAAAAAAAAATGATGAGTATTTATTATTTAACGGGTTATTAATAGGTATTAAACAAACAAGCACACTTTTTTAGACAAATTAATGTCCAAACATGTTTTCCAAAGTGGGTTATGAAATCATTACCAAAAAAAAAAAAAAAAAGGGTTTTGGCTGCAGTTATTTTTCTCTTTTTATGGTGGTTGTAGCGTCTGTAAAGCTTGGCTACAGAACCAGAAACCATCAATGAAATAATGTGCCGAAAAAAGTTGATTCAGCGATACAAATTGATCTTATACTTTAGCTTTTGAACAGTTAATACGATTCATCAAGCTTACTAATCTAGTTACGCTAATCACAAATCTCTTTCCTAATTTGAAAGTTTCAACAATGATAATACAAATACATAGTGAAGGCACACAAACATAGCACACCCAAGTAGGCATTTCCATTCGTTTGATGTACTGTTTTTGTAGCTGATATTGTTCACTCAAGCCAAGATGAGCCATAAGAACACAAACATGGGTGAGCAATTCTCCACCATTTGTGAGCTGTTGTGCATGCTCTTTCCACCCACAATGGTTGGCTGCATATGCTAACATTTCTACCCATACTTCACTTACCATCTCCCATTTTTGTTTTCTGTCCCAACCTGGTCGAGCTTCTAAGGACTGTAGCTGCCTTGCAAGTTTACACCCATCAAATAGAACTGATTTACTCTGGTCTCCTCTTTCATCTTCTGACTTATCAAATTCCACTTGTAGCAATGCCTTTGAAGCCTCCCTTTCATGATCAGGAAATCCTTTTAACTCAAATTTCAGCTCAAGAAATTTTATAAGCTCTGTACATGTGTCCTTATACCTTATCTCACCAATACCTTTGGGAAGCATAAATGGACATTCAACAAGTAGATACATCATGTAGTTTGATAAGTATTTGCTAATTAGGCAATTCGGTTCTATAACTTTGAGATTTGCTTTTTTAGGAAAATCAGCTACATAACAAAGATAAGTAGCGATATGCCAAAGAAGTAGACTATGATCAAATTCTACTTTGATTGTGCTCCAAGAAAATTCATCCAAACAA
Source organism: Carica papaya (assembly GCF_000150535.2). Next base: position 1,186,985 of record NW_019014667.1, on the reverse strand, counting down.
TTCCTTTTTCCAAGTACATAATCACCTCTTTGAGACAAGAACTTCTTGCACAACTCAAGATCGTATCGATCATAACTGATTGTGCTACTTTTCTGCAAAACTTGTTTAAAAATTAAAGTCAGCAAGTCTTGTTTGACAGGTTTCCAAGTTATACACTTGCAATCCATATTTTCTCCATATAACCTGTAACAAAAGTTTATTAGGCTATGTTGTGCCATTGATCTTGACCACCTCTTTCGCAATTGATATGAATTTAAAGTTTTTATTTTTTCCTGTTTGGCGAGCCAACAATGTGTCCAGTCTGATAAAAGGAGCACAACAAATGCATAAATCTCAAGACTAATAGCTCCGATTAGGAGTATGTAAGTTATTTTAATGTCAATTAATGGGTAATCATGATCATCCACATTAACTGAAAAGGCGATGAATCCTGATAAAGAGGAAAAAAAGCAAATTAAACGAAGAAAAATTCCTGGGAAGGAATAAACAAAGCTTGCCTTGGTGTAGAGCTTATCGTACATAAACCCAAGCTCGATCTCTATAAGCTTGAACACATCACTTGGTTGCTTATTATGAATGATGGAGTAACTCTCCACACGTTCATAGTAGTCAAGGATAAGTTCTGCAAACAAATACCTGGATCTCTTAAATAAGTAATAAGCCTGACAAAGATAATTGCTGTTTGGCTCAACCTTTTCGTGAGTTAATAATGTATTTTCTTCTTCCTTTACCTCTCTCCTTAACACTTCCTTTTCAGTTTCTTTCTCTTTGACCAACACATACTTGATTTGAGGTTTGAACAATAATGAGTTTCTTAAATGCTTAAAGCTTGAAGACTTCAAAACACAAGTCCTCTCTAAATACTTAATAATGCCGGTGACAAATAGTGGAATGGCTATAAACGTTAGTGTTGTCTTCTTCCAAGATCTTATGAAGACATAAAATGCAATTCCAATTTGGATAAGAAGAACTAAAAAATGTCTTAACCATAACTCATTATCTTCTAAGGAATATGCAGTGATAGTGTCAGGTCCACCAAGATGCAAGAGAATAAATGGAACCCAAAATGCTTGAATGTCACGACTTGGTTTCGAATAATCATTATCCACATCACCTTGGCTTCTCGCCATATTTCCTAGTGCAGTTATAGCTACCAAATCTGCTGAAGTATATGCTGACCAAAGAAGCATACGAATTAAGAAATTTGGGCATTTCTTTCTTATTGACCCGAATACGATTAAGATGATCTGCAAACAAAGACTTAGTAAAATCATGCCTCGAATCTCCCATAAGTTCCACAAATCTCTGACTCTCTCTGAGAAATTTGACATGATCCTTTTACTTTCTCTTTCAAAGCTTCAAAACTCCTATAAGAAAAAAAAAATTATTTAAGAGATATCATTAAATACAAATTTTATTATTTATTTCTTTTAGTAAAAATATGAGTTTGAGTATTGAAATCAACCTTGATGGTCTTTTTTATTATATCATCATTACTTGTGTCTTTATGAACTTATTTTTTTGTGATTCTAGAGAAAAAAAAAAAAAAAAAAAAGATTAATGGTGTTTATTTTTATATTGAGCATAATCATCATTCATTTTTTGGAAATTATAATATATATCTATATGAGAAGCTTTATAGGGAATATAAAAAGATAGATAGATGGCAAGGATGATTGCATTTTAAAAGTGAGATTAAGTTTCTTCTACGGAGAAGGAACTAAGGATTTGAAAAAATTAAAAATTAACATTTAATTAATTTAAAGTCATTGTAATTAATTAATCATTAAATTTTTTTATTTTTTTTAAAAAAAAAAAAACATATCTATCAGTTCGCTCCATTAAACATATGTCATGCCACAAATACCATTGCAAAATAACAAAATAAAAATATGTATAATTCATTTTTTGTTATTAAATGGAATTAAAGTATAACATTCAAATTAGAAGTTGTGCTTAAGATTTTAATAAATATCAAGCAATTTATTTTTATCTTTAAATTTAAATATACAAAAGTACAATTTAACTAACTAAAGATACAATTATATATATATATATATATATAAAAGAGAGGTATAAATAATTTAATTACATAATAATTAGTGAAAATATTAGTAATAAAGAAATAATCAAAAGAGTAATGCAAGTTTCTCTAACAATATTTTCTGAATTGTAAATCATTACTTACGTAAAAGAGATCTGACCGAAAAGGAAACAAGAGAATCAATAAGTTGATTTGAGTATGCTCATGAATCCAATTCTCGAGTCGTGTGTGTCTTCTATATATAGACAACCATGTGTGTGCGTGTGCGTGTGCGTGTGCGTGCATAATTCACAAAGTTAAAGCCACCCACAATACTGTGATGACAAGTTAGGCACCAAAAAAGGACATGGCCCAAGTATCTTAACCCCCCCCCCCCCTTTTTTTTTATTTTGTTTGTAAGTAATAAAAATGATTTATGACTCGTTCCTACACCTTGGGGTTTAAGTAATGAATAGATGCCAAACATATGAGATTTTTTTTTTTTTTTTTTAATTATAATTAATCATACCAATCGATATATTAATAAATTAAATATTTAATTTTATTAAATTATATATTATAAATTAAAAATTATAATTCATAATATAGTTATTTTTATATTTATAATAAAATTTAAATTCGTAATATTTAATTAAATTATCAACTTAGCTTAACGAGCGATGCGACCCTCTAGACTCTGGGTAAAATGGGCTGACCCAATGAAGAGCAGATTCGGGGCCGGCCATTTATAATAATAATAATGATAGACATACATTTAATTTTAATTTTTGTGAGATAGAACTGTGTTATGAGTGTAATTAATCACATTTTTAGTAAGTTTATATAATCTTCTTACGAATAGTTAATTTAATATTTAAAATAAAAACATAATAATAATTTATTATCATTAATTACAAAATATTTAAATAAAATTTATTTTAAAAATGTAATGATTATGATTTTTTTAAAAAAATAAAATAAAATTATATGTTGAGAAAATTGAAAAGAATAACTTAAATTATGAGGAGAAAAGATTAATAAAAATATTCTAAATTATTTAAATAATTTTAATATGTTAATTTTACAATTTCTGAAGTACGTGAAGACATACAAATATATATCTCATCAAGCACATGGGGAAAGCAGTTGAAACCGAAACAGGAAAAGGGTATTTGCCATTCAAACACTCTTCCACCATAGGAAATGGATAAGATTTTATCGTCTATATACACACAAGTTTTTTTTTTTTTTTTTTTTACCTTTGATTATCTTAAAGAATACATATACATATATATAACTATACAATAGATATCATAAAAGGATTACTTATATTTGACGTGCATGTGTTTTCTCTTTCGGTTCATGTATTTTTTTTTTTACCCATTTATGTTTTGCCCACCAAACCAAATGCACAAAACTTTCACGAGAATTTATAAAAAAACACAAAAAATTAAAATTTGACTCCAACTCACACGATCCTTTTTAGAAGAAAAGCAATTATCCAGTTAATGAATAATTAATTTTAACTTTTTGAACAAAAATTTATATATTTCATTAATTAAATGACACGTATACATTAATCGTAACATAATTTTTTAATAAAAATTTTAAAAAATGCACAATTCGACTCAAATTTATAATTTTCTTATAAAGAAAGTAAAATGTCAATTATTCAAATAAGAAATTTTTTGTGAAAAACTCCATAAATGATTTATCTGAATACCAAATCTTCAAACTCAAACACGTGATTATTAGTTAACAAAGATAAATAGATAGTTAAATTAATACATGAATATAGAATAAAATAAAATAAAATATATATTGAGAGACTAACTCTATCCAGTACCACCAAGAACAGCCTTAAGCTTCTTCACCTGAGCATCATCAAGAAAAGTAGTCATTTCCACCAAGGAAGATGGCAAATTGTTTCCGAACAAAGCGAAATCCAGGATTTGAAGACCAGGATCTGGATTATTGAAGGTGACAATAGCTAATGCTTTTGATTTACCAGCATTCAATTGAAAATGCAATAACCCTTGTGGAAAAACCATTACATCCCCTTCCTTTAGTGTCTCAATATAAGGAGTATTAGCAGAAGAAACAAAGCCAGCTTTAATGGAACCTTCCACTACATACAAGATTTCTGATGCTGCAGGATGAGTATGCATTGGGATAACACCGCCTACTGTTAGGTCTAGCCGTGCAGTCGACAGACCAAGCCCATTAAGGCCCGGAAATTGAGCAACAAAGGCGGGAGTTACCGCAGCATTGATGATGTTGGTAGTGTTTCCAGCCATGTTTAGGCCTGAAAACACAAAGTCGCTAGCTTTGACATGGATTGGCCTAATGCATTGGAAGCCTGCAGGGGTTTCGGCACGCTTTAGATTTGCAACGCAGAAATCAGCTGCATGAGAGGAAGAGAAAAGAAAAGAGAAGAGGAAGATAATGTGAAACATGTTGTAGTATGGTCTCTGAGTATTTGTTGTGACATTCTTTTTGATAATTTTGGCTAGGTTTATATAGAGCCTGTAGTTAAAGATCAGCATGAAGGATTAGATAATGGGAGCAAAGACTATCCACCACAAATTTTATATTCTATGAAATTTTTAGCCATTTGTGTTGGCCCTACTTCGAATGTGGACAATAAGAATAGACAGAAGTTTTCTTTTTTAAGTAAATTCTTTATTAACTCAATCAAACATAATGCAAATTTTGAATTACTTTCATGATTTGAATAGAATTTTCTTGGCCGGATATGGACGTGTTAAATTAAATGAGAGAAATAAGAATGAAGGATTTGATAGTGTGGTCCAATAAGATGCACATGGGGGAAGTCATAAGAAAACATTTTTTGCCAGCTGAAACCCTAATGGCCTCCATTGAAGCTTTAATGTCTCCATCAAATTGCAACCATTGGAAGAGCATGTGGTCTACAATAGTTCCCTTCATGCTAAGGTTCATATTAATTGGATAACCCAAAATCTAAGAGGCATATGCTCTTCTCATTCTCTTCATCGATACATTGCTTGCTTCCATGGATACTATAAGATTGCAAATTTATTTGTTATTTAATAATGTTATCGAAACAATGTTAAATGACATATCAAACTAGTTATATTAAAAACTTGAGTTGATAGAAAATGATTTATTATTTATATACTAGCATACTCAGTTTCAGAAATTAAAATGCTAAATTTTTTATTTTGATATTAGTTTAAATAATTGATTAAACTGATTATTTCATAAATTTGAACATATAAAAATTAGTTCAATCAATTATTTATACTTTAATACATTCTTCTCCTAAACCAAACTTTTTATAAAGACATTTTAAATAATAAATTAAATCATTATTAATTATTTTCTTTAGCACACTGTTTCCCAATTTATCAAGAACAGTCACACCATATTTTGACTACTTTCTGAGTTGGATATTACACACACACACATATACATACACGATTATTACTGTGGGTTAATTAAATGTAAGTGTAAGTGTAAGTTAGTTGAGGCAAAATAAAAAGGAAGAGAGAGTGTGTTATGGGGCAGAGTGTGAAACAATTGAGACCCTGTCCTCACTGCACTTCCTTCCCTGACATTTCCCTCCATGCCAACCTGCTTTTGTTTCCCAACCAAACAAACCAAAACCTCTCTCTATCCAATCCTTTTTCCTCACTAGCAAATTTCTGTACCAACTTCAATTTACCAAAATATCCTCATCCTATATGCATACATATATATATATATATGTATGTATGTACGTAGGTACGTATGTATATATTACTCTTGGAAATAATTGAATGAGTTGCCGCTTAGGTAAGGGTGTGATCGGACTAAATAGTTTGCATTGAGGGTTGCAAACTATCTCTATGTACCGTTGATATACTGGTCATATGAATATCAGAGAAGCAGGTTGAAGCTTTTATGAGAAAGATATACGTATATATATATATATATATGTATATGTATAGATGGATACAGATGTGTAATCAAAATCTTTATTTTATATTATATAGTAAAGCTTCTTTAACGGCCGAAATGAGTGGTAGCAGAGGACGGAGGAAAAACTCAGAATTGATTGAAGTTCGAAGAACGCTAACAAGAAAAAGCGCACCCATTCCGTACTATAAACAGGGTTGAAGCTATTTTATACTCTTAAATTATGATACATATTAAAACATTTAAATTGGTAAATGTATCTTTCTTAAAAATTTATTATTTATAACCGTTAATATATACTGCCACCACCGTTATGTAAATTTAAATGATACACATGTTAGATTTTTTATTGAATTAATATTCATATTAAATATTATATATTTAATGACGTTTAAAATAATTAAATTTTTAAGTAAAAAATTAAAAATATAAAATATTTAATCTACAGAAAATGACTTCCCACAACTTATAAGCCTATTTGAAGTTGCTATATTGTATGTGCATTTTTTTTTTTTTTAAAAAAAAATTATTAAAAATAATAATTTTTTTTTTATAATATAAAATATTGCATTATCAAATGCCCAACACCTTATATGATGAATATTGCATTAACAGTTATAAATTAAATAAAAATATTTTTAAAAATACAGAAAATTATAAAAAAATAATATTAAATTAAGCAACATATAACATAAATCGAATTAAGTTAACATAATACTTTCAGAAATAAAATATTTGTGCCAATTAAAGTGTCTGTAAATTAAATAAAAATATAAAGTATTTTGGAATATTAAAAATGGACCAAGTATTTGGACTTTGTGTGCGTAGATACATCAGGGACAGAAGCATTAAAATCTCTTTTCTTGAAACTTTCTTGTAAGATTGCTAAATCCAAATATGTTTTTCAGGTTCGTATAATGACATGGCACTCAGTTTTAGGAGCATGATGTATACACAGCAACACCAAAGCCGCATACTAGAAAGTCCATAAAACTATAATATTCTCCCTCCATTATTTTTCTTCAATCTTTTTTCATTGACAATTTTTTCATTGATTTCTGTAAAGTTGTCAGAGACATTAGCATCCACAGAAGCAGAAACAACAGAGGTGCAGTCATAAAATAAGGACCAGACTCGCTCAGAACCCAGCTTGGAGTTTTTATTCATGCACAGGAGATTCTGCAAACAATGGATTCTGCAAAAACATACATATATATGTATGTATATACATATACACACAGAAACAGCTCAACAACAACAAAGCTTACTCCTCGGTCTCTGAAGAAGGATCTCTCCTCAAGATTCTGTTTTCTTCTTTAAATCTCTGAAATTTCTTCTTGGGTCTCATTCTCTCAAGAATTTCTGTTTGTTTTTTTTTTTTTTTTGCTTAGTATTTGTTTTGTGTTTCAGAGGATGATGAGTGCAAGAAACAGGTGCCCTTTTACAGCAATACAATGGCAAGAACTTGAACACCAAGCTCTCATCTTCAAATACTTAGTATCAGGAGTCCCTGTCCCACCTGAACTCATTTGCTTTGTCAAAAGAAGCTTGCAATACTCTTCTGTCTCCTCAAGGCTTTTTCCCCACCAACCCAGTAAGCAACAACCACTCTCTACCATTACACATGTATATATATATATATATATATATAGATAGATTGGTCCATTTATAATGAACTGTGTTTTCTTTTCTAATCCGGGTATTGTTTGTTTTGAAAAATTTTGGGGCGGGAATGGGGGATTGGGGCAGTTGGGTGGGGATATTTTCAAATGGGTTTTGGGAGAAAAGCAGATCCAGAACCAGGGAGATGCAGAAGAACAGATGGGAAAAAATGGAGGTGCTCAAAAGAGGCATACCCAGATTCTAAGTACTGTGAGAGACACATGCATAGAGGAAGAAATCGTTCAGGAAAGCCTGTGGAAGTTACTAATATATCAGCACCATCATCATCATCATCATCATCATCATCATCATCCTCATCATTATCGTCATCAATCTCTTCACTTTCATCAGTCAAGAGAAACTTTCCTAATATTCCACCCACCACCACTACTATATCATCATCACCTTTCTCTTCAACATCTGATTTATATTCCCATACCCACAACGATCTCTCCCACCTCAACCCTTTCCTTTATTCTTCTTCCTCTAGGCTTCACCATCCCGATTCTGATTTGTCACTTCAGAACAACACAACTCATCACAACTTTTTGGATTTTGGGTCTTCTCAGTCACAGACTGATAAGGATTTCAGGTTTGGTTTCTACCAACTTAAAACCCAGAAAGAAAAAGCTTCTCCATATTCATGGGATACTTTTTCTAATTGTTTGTATCCCTTTTTCTTTCCCTGCAAAATAGGTATTTTGAAGGTACAAGCGAGGGCATGGATGAGAAAAGTTTTAAAAGTTTTTTCCCAGAAGCTTCAGGGAGTATAAGAAACTTCAACAATTCATATCAACAACAGCCATGGACGACTTCCTACAAGAGCTTTCCCTCTCAAGAACCATCAATACAGCATCTCCAAACTCTTGCTTATAATCCAAACCAGTTACACCACCACGATCAGCAGCATTGTTTTGTTCTGGGTGCGGATATGAGGTCACCAACTAGGCCAATCAAAGTAGAGAAAGAAGAGTCCAAGAAACCACTTCACCACTTCTTTAGGGAATACCCACCAAATTAATCACGAAATCAACTCTCATGTTCCTTTTTTTTTTTTTTTTTTTTTCCCTTTCATGAAACGGTACCCTTGTTCGTGAAGGTAACTAAAATGAAATAATTTGATTTTTATTTATTTATACTCATGATTTTCCTTTAATTTATCTTCCCTCTGTCATGCTTTTCAATCACTTTCTTTAGCTTTGATTTTGAATTTTTTTTGTTTGTACAGATAATGTTGCAAAGGCCACAATGATGAAGCTTTATACTATGGCCGAAAAAGTACTCGGCTCGGCTGCAGAGGTCTGTGCAAAATTGTGGCCAGCAGAGGTTGATTAATAATGTAGGGCCAGTAGCAGATTGCTTTCTCGAACATATATGTCTGTGTGTGTTATGAGAGTGTTTTAGAAATGCTTCTTTTGACTGCATGCAAAATATTTGTATATTGATATGATGCTATATATATATATATATATATAGGGTCTCTTTCACTGACTTGATTGTGAGCAACACATGGCTTTCATCTTGCTTTTTTCTGATTCATAGTTTTGGGGTTACCCATTGGAGACTTGATTGATTTCTTTGATTTTTAATTAATAATAGGAGTTATTTGTTTTAAATGAAAGTATATATGTTACATAGATACAGTGAAAAATGCATCACAATCACAAAACAACTTCTTAAGAATGAAGTACAATAACTCAAGACTCTCATATAATATGAATATATATATATATATATATATATAATATCAACCATTTAATCAAAAAATAGTGAGTAATAATGAATAGGAATGAAACCGAGGTGAAAAGAATTGTCATCTTAAAATGTTATGAAAAATGTTTTGGATCTTGGGCCCAAAGGGCTTCTTTTTTGGTTGAAAAGAATGCTTGAAATCATCAAGTTAGTTTGATATCTTAAATTTGGGGTATTTTGATAAAAACATATATTATTGTAATTGAACTTTTCAATAGGGTATTTTGTATTTGTTAATACATAAGAATCAAACTTTAAACTTTAGTTTATTAGTGAGAAATACTGTCTGACCCAAAAACCCTTGAGAATTTAATTGACAAAATTCCAAAAAATAAAAAAGGTAAAAAAAAAAAATCTGCTAACCAAATTCAAAGCCAAACAAGGTGTATGAATCTATTTTTAGTACTAAAAATGGAAAGAATGAGTTGTACGGCACGGCACTTACTGAATAAAGATTTTCAAACTCTTACTAACAAAAGCAAACATCTCATTCTTAGCTATGAAAAACCGCGTTTGGTGTTTACAACCACGCAAGCTTTTCTCTTTTTGAATTCCTGCCTGCTTTCACACAACACTCATTTTCTCTTCTAAAAGACCTCTTTGGAATCTAGGACTATGCTAAACTCCGACTTCTGTTCATCCGCAACAAACAATCTTCCCCGAAAATTCTAAGCTGCCTCAGGGGAGAGACTTCCTCTTAATCTCCATGTTCACACCTAAGCCAATCCCTCATCCATATAAAACGAAACCTACCCCCCCACCAAACTCTCTAGTCATTTTTCTACCTTCTATAATAATAACCAAGGGCTTCTCATTGCCATAACCCAAATCTCAAATCCCCATCAAATGGCAAGCTAACCCTCTGGAATCCTAATATACAGTCTTAGTAGTTCCATGATTCCGACCCGATCAAATATACTACCATCATAACTATGCAGCTTGTATTACCACAAACAAACATATTGGAATTAACAAAGGCAACTAGCACTTCATAGCCAACAACACTATGGATTTATATTAGAATAACAGACACCCGAAGGAACTATCTTTCTCCCTCAAACCTCTTTTTTTTTTTTTTTGGACCACCATTAGGATAACTATCTTTTATACGTGACATTTAGGAAGTCCGGTTTCATGCTCTGCCAAAACTGCAGCAAGTTATATTCATATGAAGTTCGCCATCTAATAAAAACTGTCAGTCATGAGTGTAACCTTTCAGTCTTAAAGAAATCAGTTTAGAGAAGAAAAAGAATCACCGAGACATTCTAAGCAACCTACAAACTTAACAGAATTACCAATCAATTTGGAAGAATATGAGTAGATAGAAACATGTCTAGGCTACCGAGGAAATCTTTCTGACATGCGAGGAAGATTTTAGGTCAAACACTCAGAATGTTTTACTAAAACTGCAAAGAAACCAACTTTAAGTCTTACAAATAGAAGGTGATGTATCATGTGCTAACCTAGTAAAGAAGAACATATCCTATTTTAGTACTCAGATGAGAAGTAAAGACATCAGCAAATAAATCATTGATAATATATTCATCTGATGTATATCTTCTCTTCTCTTTCATGATATCAAACTGCAGAAACCTAAGCTGAAAACCCGATCTCCAACATTTCACGCCAGGTTGCAAACAGCTTATTAGTTCGAAAATTTTAAATTAGTCCATGAGAAGAGCAGGGCATAATCCATTAAAAGGATCCCAGCATATAATAAACCCGATTTCTATATCCACCATTTCCACAGCTTCAAAATCCAAAAATAAATCCAAAGTCCAAACATTCTCACCATCCCAAATGTAAGTGCTGAACTAATGTATTGCATGAAACCGTAAAGACATTTATTGAGGTCAAAAGGGAAGTGCACAACCACAGATAAACCCTATACTGAATAGAGGACAACTAGAAATATGAATTCTGTTGAAGTAAGCTTCATAGCCTACTTCTGCAGTTGATTCCTACAGAAAGAAAATTAATTCACCCAAAAAAGAAAAAGAAAAAAAAATGCCAACCTAAATGAACAAATTGTTAATCTACCATTAGATAGTAAAACAAACCCACATTGTTTCTCTCAAGCTGGCAAGAGCAATATAAAATCAAACAACACAAATCTTACAGAACGAATCAGGAGTCAATTTTACCACACGTGAAGAACTAGATATGGTCATTGTAATCCTTCCATGGTTTCACAACATTCACACAGGTTAGATGAAAATGGTAAAGAAAGAATGACGCAAGACGCAAAAGCTTTTCTTCTACTTTGAATTGTAAGAGATATAGATGAGACCCCGAGGAAAGAAAAAAGCCAAGAAAATAAAATATCAGAAACTGTCATCAATAATTACCATTTACAGAGGAACTGTAACTTAAAATGGAGACATCTTTACTCCAATCAATCGTGATGGCGCCACTCATCCTCGTTAAAGAATAGGAATCGGATTGCCAATGAGCCCCCAACTCTATTAAAATCCTCATCAAAAAAATTTTCTTCCAATAAACCGCGCACCTTGAGAGAAACCCTCTAGGTACAAGAACATTGGCGAAAAGACTTGTTGAGACTTTAACTGAGGAATTCAGTTAGAGCACGTTTCATACCGGTCTTTCACCTTGAGCAGCTGCCTTCTCTTAAAAACCAAGAACCCAAAAACACCAAACTGCAGTATTGCAGCAATGCCAGCGAACAACAGCCCAATCTTCTTCCCTGTGTTAAGCTTCTGCTTTGACTGTCGCAGTGGTGGTGGTGGTGGCGGTGGATGATGCCGACGCCTTCTTCTCCGGTGTGGTGGCGTTGCATTAGGGTACTCGTGGTTAAACACTGTTGGCGGCCGGGGAGGAGGAGGGGAGAATGGCGGAGACGGTGTCAAAGGTGGCAGAGGAGATGGTGTTAAAGGCGGCGGAGTCGGTGTCAATGGAGGGGATGGCGGCGGAGGTGGAGGTGGGGGTGGTGGAGGTGGAGGAGGTGGCGGAGGCGGTGGTGGAGGCGATGTGTTCTCTCCATTTTGTGATTGTGACTCGACGAGTAGGAAAGCATAGACGGTGAAAAGGAGGCCTGCAAGGACATAAAAGCTCGAAAATGGCGGCTCCATTTTGGAATATCGATCAAATGAAAAAATAAAAAATCTTCCCTCTTTCAGTCCAAATTTTGCTTCGGATTAGGGGTTTCAATGCATTCCTGCATCTGGGTTTGGCCCCTAATCCCGATTTTTCCTCTCCTTTCTTGACAAATCAGGGACTTGCAGGGCTATTTGATTAGTGTGCTAAAGAAAGCTAGGGCTTTTACATTGAAGAAAGGTCGTTTTTTTGAATCTAGGTATCTGCCAAGGATCGTTCAGGTGGAAAAATCAAGCCAAAAGGTCAAATGGGTTTGGTCCCAACATCTTGATTTCGTCCTCTTCCGCCCCCAATTCAAGACGTAGAATTTTGGTTACTAAAATAGAATCAGGGACAGCAAAACAACCAAAAAAAAAAAAAAGGTAGTCAATTTTTTGAATCTGGGTATTAATCTTTCGAAGAATCAAATGGATCTGGTCCAGATGCTTACACCAAATCTTCGAAACAGGAGAAAACGGAAGCTTAAAGGATTCCGGCGAAGAGAATCAGGGGCCTAAAACCTTAGAATAGAGTCTTCAATCTGGGTAGTTTTATTCTATAATTCAGTCCTTGAAATTGAGGAAGAAGAAGATAGATTAAGCAGAAAGAAACTACATTGATAAAGAAAGAATCTTCAACTTGCCAGAAATCAGAGAGAGGAAGAGAAGGTGGGTTTAAACGGTTGAAGAAGATGAAAGGATTTGCACAGGGAGAATCTTTTTAGGAAGTGCATGCAGGGGGAGAGAGATGGAGAGGGAGAAGATTAGTACATGACTTGTCAATGAATATCGTCAATTGGATTGGATTAATTTGTGGGCCACTTGTTTTGGATTTTGGGTTTTTGGGTTTTTTAAGAGCGACATACCTGGCCCATCCAAAATCTTTCCCATATCTTCCAAATTGGTATATTATGTATATATATATATATATATATATAGTTTCAATTTTTTTAAATATTTAAACAATGAGTAACAAAAAAATTATTTTTTTCATTTATATATAAATTTAACAAGGATTAAAAAAGAAAAAAAATTCATTTTAAAATTAATTGCATAGTCTTGCAAAATCATACAATTTAAACTATAAATTTAGTAACGAATTATACCAAAGTTTTGCAACATTCATTTTAAAAAACACACTAAACTCTACTTATATTACCTCTAAAATATATATTTTTTTCTTCTAAATACATTGTGTTTAATTTGATCATTATTTTTCTACTAACATATTAGTGGATTAAGTACTTGATTTAATTAAATCAAATATTATAAGTCAAGTTATCATCCGCTCATATTATAACTATAAAAAAACAAACTCTACATATTTAGTAAAGTTTGAACTCAGTGATCTTTAAGTAAATCCTACTTTTATCATTTTATTCTTAAAATTATTTTAAAATACTTTTTAATTAATAATAAATAAATTAAATATTTACTTTTATTTATCAACATTATATATTATGTTATTTTGATTTATAATACATTAATAAAATAATAATTATATATTAAAACTTATAATTTTAAAATAAAATATAAAA
>NW_019014667.1:1149747-1172487 GCF_000150535.2 Carica papaya | reverse complement strand
GAAAAGCCGAAGCAGATACGTCTGAAACAAATAAATTTTATTTAAGAATTTATTTAGACATTAATATTTACTTTAAATAAACATAAAAGAATTGTATAAAACCATAGAAATTGAGTTATTGGACCAATTAATTATCTATAGTTCTAACAACATAAGACATACATCTATCAATTAAATAATATATAAATACTAATTATAATATTATATAAATATACATATGAAAATATAATTTTGTTCAAATATAACACTTTTTATGAAATAATTATTAAAGTAAATGGTGTTATAAAATTTATAAAAAATAAATAAATAAATAAAAAGACGATGACATGTGGGACCAAAACGGCAACAATTCGAATATGATGCTTACGTGGCAAAAATCTGTGTCGTGGAATGATATTTTAGTCACGCGCCTGGAAAGAGCGTGGAATCAGGGACAAAGACACATGAAGCCAGAGGGCGCGCAATTCAAGGACAGCCCCCTTCGCTTGGATTCCCATAATTCTCACTCTGTACTTACAATCAGTCAAACACGAAACAGAAACATTTTGACTTTTTCTTTTTCTCCATGCCGGTGCGTAATGCACATTAAGCGTATGTTAGCAATAAGGAATTGGTAAGATGAGATATATACATATATATATATATATATATATATATTTTTTTACACCACACCCCTAATTAAGAAAAATGAAATGGTTAAAAGATTCATTTGATTATTTTTTAAGGGGGTAAAAAAAAGGTCTAAAGGAATTCATCCTCCAAGCTGAAGCTAATTTTGAACCAAAGCATATTAACCCTCTCAAAATCGCATGATTCCCTGTAATTGTATCATATCTAATCTTTGCTATCATCTACTGATAGTTTCTATAGTAAACTATAAATTCTAATGAAAACTAATATATTAAAACTGTTGTTCATCTGAATTTCCATCTGACCTTCAATCCATTTCCTATCATCACTCGTTCCACAAAGCAAATATAGGAACCTGAGGAGCCAAAGCCAATCTTCCCGGTCCATTCTCACCATCATCGTTGCTATCATTTCTCTTTTCGTATTTCAGGTTCTGTGACGAGAAGTAACTACTCCGAGAGTAATCTTCCCCGCCTCCAATGCCATACTCACTAGCAATTCGAACACAACATTTTGGGCTATGTGGGCTTGATGAACTCGACTGGTCGGTGCTCCGAACAGCTATCAAAGGTGCACCATTATCAGCGCCACCACTTTGTTGCTGTTGATGATTATCATCTCTATCAGTGTTCCACACCAAATTGGCCAATTCATCTGGACCGCCGCTTGAGATGGCCAAAAGGGGCTGATGAGAAGCTGATGAAGTACAAGAATTATAGTCCTCGATGGCCGTTGGAGCTGTGTCTTTTGGTGAACGTTTAGCAAGATCACTCGCGATAAGCGTAGAACTCGAACATATTCTTTTTACGTCGTACCTACTTATATCAAAATTGGTCACTGCACTTGTTCCCCTAAATTTAATGGCTGCAATGTCATAGGCTTCTGCAGCTTCTTCTTGTGTGCCTACACATAGAAAAGTGTCTCAATTAACCCATTATATTTATTAAAAATCTTTTGATTAATTAAACTTATTACCAAGTCATGAGAATAAAGTGGGTCTTAATTAGGTGTTTATGCAATATAATGAGGGGAATTTATCTTGCATAACTACTGGTATATATTGATTTATCATCATATTTCTATTAATACATAGATTAAGGCATTGATAGAAACTTACTGTTAATCAGCATATATCCGCTATATAAAATAATTTTTAATAAAGATATAGATGAGGTGAAGCTTACTGAAGGTTCCTAGGTACAAATCCTTGTTTCCTGCAACCCTTCCTATTCTGGCTTGCCACCTTCCATGCTGATGATGCCTGCAAGCGGCGAAGAAAAAAGGAACTTGACATTACATGAAAGGAAAATGGAAAATACTTATATATATATATATAGCTTTTAAGCTAACGACATACTAATTTAGCATACACAGTGGATATGTATCATAAACATAAGATATATGTTTGCCTATAATTGTATCGGACAATGGAAAAGGCTGCAAAATGCAGTAAATAACGGGAAAACTTTATCATTTTTTTTAGTCGTCGCTTTCTGCCATTTTACCTTGTCACACCACGGTACATTGAAGCTCCTCTTGAAAATCCACTGCTTTTCCTGTAAAAAATATTAATATCATCAATATATACATATATATATGCCTTCCACATATAAAGTAACCATTTTTCCTCTTGAATCTGTTTGAACTTTGAAGAAGAACATGGTTTTAAGGAGATGGACAAACCTTCTCAACATGGCAACAAATTCTTGTCTGGACATATGTTTCATTTCTTCAAGCTCCTTCTCGTAAGTACTCAACTATATAATTAAATTTAAGTAATAAATACCAGGTGGATAAGTCATTAATTTATGATTAGAAACATTTTCCATCCACAAAAGAAAGAATAAGAAAATAAAACTTACAGGGAAATTTATATGAGTTGTTGGACCCCAATACTTCAAGGCAGCTAAATCATAAGCTCTTGCTGCTTTCTCTTCCTTATCATAACCACCTAATTATATAGATCATATATATATATATATGAATATATATACGTATATTTACACAAAGGATGAAGGAGAAAAAAGCATGCACATGACCCGATGCTCCCTCTTAATTAATAATTTTCTTCTCTCCCAAAGAACAACTCAAAAAGTAGTCACTGTTTTAAAATCCACAAAAATATATAACATTTTCATTTGAGCATGCAAAAGAGAACTTGATGGTGGAGGAGTTTCACTTACCAAGATAAACTGTAGAGGATTGAAGCAGTTAAAGGAGAAAGAGCCCAAAAAGCACAAACAAAATATTATCATCAGTTCATATATATCTGTATATATATACTTTTCACAGGCTGAAAAGATCAAAATGAAATTATATGAACTAAAATTCAAATCTGAATTATTAGTGGGTTCTTCTTCTTACGTACCTTGCCTTCCTTTCCTTGTTTGCCCTTCTTTTCTACAGCTATTATCCCACAAATGGGCCTCGTATCTTCCTGTCCATCTATGCCTAACATGTTAAACCCAAAAAAAGTATATTTACTTTTGAACAAAGTTATTAACTTTTAATGCTGTTGGATTAAAATAATAACGAAAATTTTGAAAATACCTTGTAACTCCACGATATTGAGAAGTTCTTTGCCCAAAAGTATCAATAGATTTGCGAGGAACCGGTTCTCTAGCAATGGCGGGTCGTTTACGGGTATCATCCCGTGCAATTGCAGGGCTTGTAGGGTTCATGGTGAGAGACAGTGACTGAAAGTTACAGACATTATCAACCTCGCCTGAAGATTTCTCACCAGAAAATGGAGTTTGCCTTAGCCAAGACTTTAAACCAGAAACTGTACTTGCTCTTTCAAAAGCCAAATGGTACGACGTTGTACCACTGTTAGGGCTTGGGACGTCCAATGAATTGCTCTGTGCTTCAAGGTTGTGATGATCAGTAGTGGCGATTAGGGTTTGTGGAGCTTGATTGTAAGTAGTGTAAGCTTGATATACTGAGGAAGGTTCGGTGATATTATCGTTATCTCCTGTCTCAGTTGTGTTAAAGCTTGGTGGTATATTAACATTGATTCTGCTCAGGGTTTGATCTTCTTCGGTTTGGCAATAGACTTTGGAATCATCAGACGGCGAGTTAGAGTAGCAGCAGCCTAAGAAATCTTCAAGCTTTGGACTTTCTTCACTTTCGCCCACCCCATTTTCATATCTCCATTCTATTAACATTCAACAAAGCTTACACTATATATATACATATGTGTATATATATGCACACACACGCACATGCATGTTGCATATACCAGGAATGGAAGCTAAGGTAGAAAAGCGTACCTTGAGGAGCAGCAGAAAGAGAAGAGCGTCTGAAAGGGTCAACAACACAGAGAGAACCATCGGAGCGCAAAGGCATAACAGACAAGTGAGGATGATGATGAGTAAACCCTCCATGCTCATCTCTATCAAGCCCTTGATCAATTCTCAGGTGGGGAGTCAGAGAGAAACCCAACCAATTACTCATCTTCTCTTTTTGAGAAAATTTTTATAAAAAATCAAAGAAATATCTTCTTCTACACCCTTGTCTAGAAAACACAACCTCACACAACTCCCAGACTTAACAGTGTTACATAAACCTCTCTCTCTCTCTCTCTGAAAATTTGCGTGTGGGGTTCTCTCTCTCACTGTGGCGCACTGGATTTTAAAGCTCAAATTTCAAAAAATATATATTTTTAATAACACCAAAACCTCGCTCGCTCGTCTCTTTTATGTCCTGAGGCTACGTTAGAGTAATGACGAATATTTCAATCTGTTTTCTAATAATTCTTGCGTTGAATTTCGTGCCACTTGTTTCATTTTCTTTTTCTTCTTCTCTCTTTTGTTGTTGCAGAGGGTAGCCACGCATTATCATTAATGTGGACATGACAAATTCAGTATATGATGGAGCTGTGAGTTGGTGTTTTTCAGGTATACCTATGAATTCTGAATTAACGGTATTGGGTTTATTCGCAAAAGTCTGGCGAAGTTTTTCTCGAGTCTTATTGGTCCACGTACGCATGCACATCGGAGTTATTGTCTTGGCTATTGTAGACTCCAAAAATCCCACATCGGTGGATTTTTAGGGGTATAATTGTAAATTAATATTGGCATTTAGAAGTAAGTCCCCTGGATCACAAAATAGAGAATGGAAGCTGAAGCTGGGCCATACACAAACATCTAACAAGTATTCGGAGAGAATATTTGTTACGAAGCCCAAATTTACATAAAAAAAATATTTTTATTATTTTAAAAAATAAAATGTGTTTCATTTATTTGCATATTTACCGAAAATACTCAGTTAAAAAATTTGTCAAAATATTTAATTTTTAATTAATAAATACTAATTTTGTGATTATTAAATTCTCAAGGTGGCTAAGTTGAAGGGTAAATTAACCAAACCACCTGTCAAATCTACCTTCTCTTCAACATTTGGGGAATGGATTCTTTCAGCTTTTTTTAAAGGTAGTTCTTTGGTGGCTTCTTTCATCATCATTGTTATTATTATTATTATTTTTCATAAAAAAATTAGATGAAATATATTATAAATTAACAAGTATAATTTTAAACAATAAATTCATGAGTTATCTTAAAAATTTTAAATAATATTAAACATCTTAATTATTTTATCATTATATTAGTGATGTGCTAATTTTTAACTAATCCTACCAATTTGAATTAATTATCATCGTTATGGGCACTACTAGAGGATATATGTCTAATGCATGGTCACCCTTCAAGGTAGCATTCACCTGCCTTGTTTCCATACCAATACACTATACGTATATATTGGTAGATATAATCTACAAGAATTGGAAGATGAGATGAGTGGCATACATAGTTTATATGATCATGCATTTGATATACTTAAGATATTAGTGATTGATACGAGTCAATATGTTTCAAAATATTAATAATTAAAGTGGATAAAATATTACTAAAATTTAATATACATATATATATATATATATATATACACATACATACTTAGCTTAAAGAATAACTATATATTAAATCATAGTCGACATATAAATATATATATATATATATATATATCAAATATTGCAATCATTCTCTTTACCACCCACTGAGTCATTGACAATAAAAGCCAATGATTATTGCTTGCATATCTCACAGTTAATATATAATTTTATTAAACTTCAAAAAACTTATGATCATAAAGGTTTTGAATTGCATTATCAGCCATCATATTTATCATTCAGAGAGCATTAAGTTAAAAAGAAACCCAACTATGTATAATGCCATCGTCATATATAATATTATATGCACATCATTCCATATAGCTCTATTATAAATTTATATAATTTTAGTTAAAATTCCACGGGTAAAATCTTCTGCAAATCCACGTCTCTTTCACGTAAGAAACCATTTCTACAATAATAATAATAATAAATTAAAAGTTAGAAACTATTTCTATATTAATCATATTATATATATATATATATATATATACAGAAAGTATGTGATGTAGTTAGGCATATGGATGGATGCATATGCCTGTTTACCCTAAGTGCTTCCATGTGATCCACCGTCTCTCCTCTCATTCAGTGAGGGTGACCCGTACTTTAATAATAAATTAATACAATCATGCCACATTGCACCAATGCATGAATATTCAAAAGTATTATTATTATTATTTATTTTTACCAAAAGTTTTAAGTTAGATTGTCGATATTTCTTTTATTCTATAAAACATTTATACTGTAAATTTCCTAGTGTGTGTGTGTGTGTATATATATATATATTAGCTTCATACTGTTCTTAACATTGGCAATGTAGTTAAAAGTAATAAATAATCTTAACAAATAAAATTAATTTATTGACCATGCGCTAATTATCATTGTTCCTCTTTATTTGCTTTTTCTTTTTATATATAGATTGCAGAAGTGCCTTTTAAAAGACAAAATGGTGTGTATATGTCTATATATGGTGTCTATATATATATATACATCTCTTTTTTCATCTCAACTTATTTGTATGGTTATTTATATAGATCTTCCTTGTTTAATACAAGGAAAACACTTATGCTTAATTAATTATTATATTAATTAATTAGGTAAATACACAAATTAATCATGACATTATACGTATAATTTTTATTAAAAATCACATATGAGAATTTAATTTAATTCAAATTCATAAGATTTAATATAAAAAGAGACATTAGAATTATTAAGTTAACATTAACTCATTTTTTTTTACTATCGCTTTATTATATATATATGTGTGTGTGTGTGTGTGAAAACAAATTCTGAACTTTAAAAAAAAAAAACATGATTATAGATAAAGGGTATATTCAAAAGAAATCATAAGTTACGTAGAAAAAAAGTTAGAATTTTGTTTGTATATTTACGTTTTTCTATTAGAACTATTGTAAAGGATGTCATAAATCCGATGTTAAATTAGACTATATATATAGAGGGAGATATATATATCTTTCCCTTGCCTGTATACCCATGTCCTCTTTCGATTTATCTTGTCTTTCTTTAACTAAAATTAGGCGTAATAACAGTAATTAGGAGTACCAACTTGTAATTAACTTTATATTTGTACAAGTAATTAACTAAAATATACTGTTAGAACTTTGGAAAATTTTACAAGTGTATTATTGATTATTATTCCATGAATGCCGCCATGATCGTGTCCTTTTCAACAGATCACTATCTACAGTAAGAAGCATATATTGTGTATATTTATTGGTGGTAGTTGGGTTTTCTTTTCTTCCACCTCAAGAAGTTTAGATGACATACTAGAGATAGCTCCTATACAAAATCCGCAGAATACATATATTCTGCCACTGTCTCTAGTTACACACTAGATAAAAAAACAAAAGTATACATATACAGCTCGTATATATATATATATAAAATAGATGAGCACATACATGGAAGGGGGAGAAGTGAAGAAGCCAATAGAAACCAAGAAAAGGATGCAGACTCACAGGGATGTTAACAAGGGAGCATGGACAGTAGAGGAAGATGCAAAACTAGCTGAGGTTATTGCAATTCATGGTGCTAAAAGATGGAACACAATTGCTGCCAAAGCAGGTGTATATTAGATATATATATACACAAAAACACACACACACACATATATGATGTGGGTGTTTTGAATCACATTAAAATTCACTTGGTGATAAAAAAGCGTGATGGGTTTTAATTTTGGCATTGTAATATGTTCTTTTTTCAGGTCTTAATCGGTATGGGAAGAGTTGCAGATTAAGGTGGATGAATTATTTAAGACCAAATATTAAGAGAGGCAACATATCAGATCAAGAAGAGGACTTGATACTTAGACTTCATAAACTACTTGGGAACAGGTTATAAAAAATTATTCATATACTACCAGCAGACCGGATTATAATTATATATATGTATATATATACAAAGAACGTATATATGGGTATACCTTGTTATATATTTTCTTAGTATATGTGTATGTGTATGTATATATAGGTGGTCTTTGATTGCTGGAAGACTACCTGGTCGAACAGATAACGAGATAAAAAACTATTGGAATTCTCATTTGAGCAAGAAAATAAAGCAGCAACTGAAAGAGAAAGACAGTGGAGGTAGTTCAGGGAGACTAGGATTTGCTGCTGATCAAAAAAGAAGAGCAAGTAGGGATGATGTGAAGAAGATGGTGGAGGTGAAGAGATCAGAAGAGAACACTAATAGTACAATATGTAATTTTAACATAGAGGAAGAAGAAGAAGATCATTCAATAATGGGCTTTAATATGGATGATTTTTTTGATTTCTCCAACGAAGATCCTCTGAAATTAGAGTGGATCAGCAGATTCGTTCAACTTTGATTCAATACGTACATTACATAATTAATTAATACAACTTTGTTGGTTCTTTAATGTGCTACAGACATTTTGAAATTCTAGTGCCATGACCCACATGATAATACTGTTTTTTAGTCATTGAGCTTTGTCTTTTAACGTAGATGAAAACAGGGGTGCTATGTCCAAGCTTTCATAGTTTTGTACGGTCGGAACATTTTGAGCCAAGGTGATCTTCGATTCTAACCAAAACTGAGTACGATTATAATCGGTAAATAATTGGAAATTGAAATATAAATAATTTGTTATCTTATCTATATTTTTGTATAAAATTTAGTCATAATTCAACTGTAAATCGATGAACACTTCTGACGATAATTTTTATAAATTTTAAAAATTTACTAATATTTTTAAATTTATTTAAAATATAACACAAGATAAATTTATGTTTATTGATATTTAAAGTAAATATGCGGAGAAATACTCAAAATCTAATTGTATGGTATTCTATAAAATGGTTAATTATTAAGCCGTAATTATTTAATTATCAAAAGTAAAAATCATTGAAAAATAAATTTTTAAACTCATAGATTTTCGAGTCTTAATCTTATGTAAATTTAATTTAATTTGTCTTTCTTTTCAATCGCTCTTTTGATTCCACAAATCTAATGATTCCTCCAAGAACACACAAGTCAAGCAAGTTGATTGAAATTCTTCATAAGTTTTGTCATTTAGGAATATGACACTCGGGAAACTAATGAATCATGTGTTCTACATTACTTAGCGGCCAATATGTAATGTCTTTCAATTTTTTATTTTTTATTTTGGACCAAATTTATAAAATTCACCCTGTAATTCAATCGATAAAATACTTAATTTTTTAATTTAAGTAATATGTGAATAATTATTTCGTAATTTATTTAAAATAATATTAAACTCAGATATCTAGTTTTCCGAACTTGCTGCCCTAACATCTATTAAAAATTGTCCTTATAATTCGAAAATTAATTTTACAACGCAAAGATAAAGTCGTAATACATATACACATATGCAAATATATGACATACTCTAGTTTTAAATTTTTCCTATTTGAATCAGGGAGAACCCGTAACTAGAATGCTAGAGTACATATATGGATAAACATATACGCGCATATATATATATTTATGTATATGTATATACGTATATATGCAGAAAGTCTAAACATGCAGATTAGTCAACCCTCTTGAGTCTGGTAAACGTGCAAGCTGGACTTGGTTTAATCCTGGAACCATTCTAACTCAGAGTCGATTAAAGAACACATAATATTTGATGATAGAAATTCCAGGTCAGTCAGAAGGGTATTATTACCAGAGAAGGAGAGGTCTTGATCAGAGACGAAGGTAGTTGGATGGCCATGATCATGATCATGATCATCGCGTCTGCTATTATTGTTTCCATGATCATTGTTGTTTTCCAAGTAATCAGACAGAAGAGGAAACCCATCAGCCGTATTGAGGAATTCTGACAGGAAATTATGGTCTAGCTCGACATCTATCATGAAATTATCCCGATCTGAATTATCAAGTTCAGAACAAAAATTAGGGTTTATAACATTTTCATCGACCTTGGAGGACCCAACAATTTCTGGGTCAGCTGGAGTGTTGACCACAAGCTTTGTTAATCTTGTTGCCTTGGTCCTGATCACCAGCTGACTTGTATCTATGTTAGGTGCCTCATGATTAATAGATGTTTTTGCAGTGGAGAAACTGTTTTGGTTTTTCTGTAACTTTTTTCCGATTTTTGTGTTCCAATAGTTCTTGATTTCATTGTCTGTTCGCCCTGGTAATCTTCCAGCGATTAGTGACCATCTGCATAACTCAGAGATTTTATCAGAATGAGTTAATTTGACATTTCAATCATTCACTGAAGTTTGATTATGATTGATAACCAAATTGTTAATCCATATTATTATTGACATATTAATGGGTTAATTGATAACTAATGATGTGATCCATGCACAATATGAAGATATGTATATATATATATATATATATATGTTTTAAAAAATTTACTAGATTTTGTGGGATTATACATAAGTTGGTAGACCTATAATCGTGATTAGCATATAATCATTAATTACTTTCATTAATTTATACATTAAATTTCAAGAAAACATGAGTCAATTTGGATTTGAGACCTGTTTCCAAGGAGGTTGTGGAGTCTGATAATAAGCTCTTCTTCATCATGAGTGATGTTTCCCCTCTTAATATCAGGTCTTAGGTAATTTAACCACCTTAATCTGCAACTCTTACCACATCTCTTGAGACCTGCAAGAACCAGTGCACGCATACATACATCAATATTTATCCATATCAATTAACATCGATCTAACCATATGTACGTGTATAAATGTTTTAATGTACTTGCATAAACACATAAAGGTGGGAATTCACTATCAAAAGAATCACTGTGTCGCAGAGAGGAAAGTTATTCTAAGTAGACACACACATATATATATATATGTAGATATATATGGGAATTATTAAATTTGATCACCTGCTTTTTTAGGAAGGTTTCTCCAGTTTCCATCACCATGGAGCTTAATGTAGTCTATAAGTATTTTGTCCTCCATTGCTGTCCATGCTCCCCTATTCAAGCCTTCCTTTGAACAACAAGGCTTCCTTCCCATTTTAATTCTTCTTCTTCTTCTTCTTTTTCTTCTTCTTCTTCTTCTTCTTCTTCACTTGTTATCTCAGTTTCTTAGTTGAGGGTCTGAAATGAAATCCTCAGATCTCCCAACACGGTTGAAGACAAGACCGTCAGACGTAGGCATATACGGTTGCTTTATATGTAATATATATTTAGGTGTGCGTGTGTGTGTATATATATATATAGGGCCAACTGTGGCTTACTTGCATTAGATAAATTTGTGTTTGAGGGCCATCGTTGCACGTGTCTCAGGTAACCGACATTTAGTCTGACAACAAAAAATAGAAAATTATTAGATTAATTGATAATCTCTATTTTTTTTTTCCATTTAAAATTTATCTCATAATATTATTTATTTATTCTAAAACTTTATTTTTTAAATAGAAAAGTTAAAATAATAAGACTATATTAAATAATAATTTTTATTAATTAATTAAATTAATAAATCAATAATAATGAAAAACAAACATAATATATTTATTAAAATTAAATTAATTTAATTAATTAATAAAAATTATCCTTTAAAAAAAATATTTAATATAGTCTTATTACTTTAACTTTTTTTAAAAATAGAAAAATAATAAATAGAAATGTTAATAAGCGAATTGTAGTAATAATTAAAAAAAAAAAGTATTAAGAATGAAAAAGTTAAATTTTGGAACCTCATTTAAAATTTATATACATATATGCTTGTTTTTGTTTATGGAAAAATATATAAATATAAATATATATGTTTACAAAGATTTATACATACATAAACCCTTATTGTTTTTAAACCTTAATTTGCTATGTGATTATAATCCTCAAGAATCAAGCGTACTTACCTGCCCTTCCGGACGTAGTTGAATTTTGATGGCTAATTTTTCCTTATTTTTTTCTCCTTTCGACATCAATCTAACCTTCCCTCCTTTGTAGGTTTTGTTGAAAGTTTGTTGGAAGTGTGGCACTGATTAACTCTAAGACTATAACAAATACATGCATTATAATATAATTATAATATTATTTTTTATTGGACAACACATATAATATTATAATAACATCATATAATAATAATAATGTATAGTAGGATCGTACCATAATAACAATATATAATATAATAATAACGATATATAATTTTTTTAAATTTAAAAAAGAAAAAAAAAAAACATGCTTGTACGGAATTCTTATATGCATGACGCAATGGCCATAGTGCGTCACTAGGCTTGTTTTTAATAATATTTTTCACTTTAATATTTACCATTTTAAAAAAAAAAAAAACAAAATCTTTTTTAAATTTTTTTTAAAAAAATGTTCCAACAAATTTAACACTCTATTTTTGGTTGTAAAACAAATATTGACTCATACACCCGACACTACTTTTCCAAAAGTCTAGGGAGTAATTAGTTATAATATATTTGGTAAATTCTATAAGTTGACTTTAAAATGTTTGTCAAGAAACAAAATTTTAAAATGTATGAATTATATTTACGAGTCATTTTGAGTAGTGAATATATCGAAAGGACTAACTACGACATTCCGATAACCAATAGGGTAACGGTGGCTGGTAGCAAAATAAATATATGAGTACATAAATAATTTATACAGTAGAAGAAAAATTATTTATCACAAAATATGATTTTCATATACAATATGAGGTCAATAAGTTAGCTTACAAAATATATACACAAATGTTGTTTTATCCTCTTCTTTTACAAAATGATGGTTCATTAGAGTACAATCGTTTACACACACTCAAATGTCTATTATAAGTATGCGAACAGATCTAAACAAACTTGATAGAGCAGTTCGGGGAGTGACTCCTTACATTCCACATTATCTAAGGGAACAGACTGAGATGAGTTCCATAAAACTCAGTAAATGAAATAGTATTTAAACTACGCTACTAAAGTTTTAAAAGTTATTTATTTTCAAAACGTGTTGTTACCTTCATAATTAGTGACTTATCTTTGGGGACCATTGTAAAATAAGTTCATTGAAAACACCATCCAAAACGTTTTGTAACACCCAAATTTATTATTTTTATTTTTTAATTTATTTTAATTTATATTAGAATTTTAGTTTAATTTTTTAATATTTAATTTATAAGGTTTTAATTTAATTTAATTTAATTTAATAAAAATAATAATAATAATAATGATAAAATATGGTAAAATTATTTTTGGGATTTAATTGAAATTGATTTTGAGAAAAATGGGTAAAAATTTAGATTTTGGGGGTGTTTTTGAAAAGAAAATCAGAAACCGGAGGTCAAAACGTAATTTAGAAAAGTTGTGCCACGTCAGCAGCCCAGTCAACAGCCTTGGCCAACTAGAACATGCCGCGTGCCAAGGAAGCTGACGCAGGACAGAGCCACGTGGGCGATCTGCGTGCACGCGATCGAACGGTCCAGATCTCATGCGTGCGGACGGCCCAGATCTCACGCATGTGGACGACCTAGATTGAATCACGCACGGACGGCCCAGATCGAATCGCGATGGACGGTCCAGATTTATTTCTATTTTAATCGCGATCAAACGGTCCAGATTAAATCGTGATGGACGGCTGAGATTAAAAGGGGAAGGTTATAAATAACCTCACCCACACTCGACCCCAAACCCTAGCCGTCAGTACCCTCGTCGGAGAAGAAGAACCAGTCACTGGAGGAGCCGGCCGCCACCACCCGCCGCCGCACCGGAGGGTTTTTCGACCGCCAAACGAGGTAAATTTTCTCCCCTTGGCTCATTTTTCGATGCTGAATCCGCCTATGGCCAAATCGGAGCCAAACCACCAGCCAATCGATCGGAAAACACCGCCGAAGTCCAGCGACGCCGCCGCAGCTTCCCTCAGTTTTTGCCTCCGATGAGGCCCTTTCCAGTTCCCGTTCGATGCAATTTTTACACCACTGTGATCACCGTCCTTTTCTCTACAGGTTGATCGGAGCAAAATATTAAACCACGACTCGCGCCGGAGAAGCCGCCGCACCCGAGAGCTCCGCCGCCGGTAAGTCTCAGTTTTTTGTGATTTTTTGGCCCACAGAGGGCCCTAGGGTTGTTTTATCGCAGGAACCAATGCAAGTTTGGCCGAATTCGGCCAAAAACGGCCAACCCGTGGCGGATCGCCGCCGCGGGCGGCGGTGCCGTCGCCGGAGCACGGTGGAGCTGTCGTGCCAGAATTCCGATATTGGTCGAAAAGGGGCCCTGGGCCTGATTTGGGGTTTTTTGGGACACGTGCAGGTACCGGTAGTGTATTTCAGTTTCCCAGAGAAAATTTAGGAAATTTAGGGACAACCCGTAGGTGCATTATAGAGCCAATTTCAGACCCCGAAACAAGTAAGAATTTCTCACCCTATTTCCTATCACAGTATTAAAGCTCAATAAATAATAAAACGGCATTTCATGAATTAATACATGTGTACAATTAATTATGGTTACTAATGGAGCCCGAATCTGATGTATTTTTCGGTTAGTTGTTGTTTGATCTATTTTTCAGTTTTAAATGCAGTATGGTATCTGATGTATTTTTTTTATGGTTTTGTATGCATGAATCATGGTTTCATTTATTATGGTTTGAATTATGGTGAACCCGATGTTGTGTTGTTTGTTTGGTGTTCATTACTGGTTTACGTGTTTATGTTTGATTTGATAATTGAGACCAAGAAAAATGGGAAAATGGTTATGTGAATTGATAAATGGATAATGTGGACTGCCTGACTAGATATCCTGGGAGATGGTGGACGGACCAGATCCGTAGGGAACCCTACCAGGAACGTGGTCTCTCATATCGGACGGGGTATGGAGACCTTATGTATTTTAGCGCCTATACCGGACGAGGTATGGGAACAGCCCGTTTCACCCTCATACCGGACGGGATATTGAGGTTTGTGATTTTGGCGCCCATACTGGACGGGGTATTGGGATGGCCCTGGAATCAGGTTATTAATGTTAATAGTTCACGTGTAGTGGGGACCCCTTATGGATCCCCATGGATACTAGTAGGTTGGTAAAAGAGGAAATTTGTTGTCTAATTATTAAAGTGCAAAAGTATGAGATGTGTTATGTTACAAAGCGTATATGATTTTATGATGGTTATAATGTTATTGTTTCCATATGTTATTTTCACGAATCTCACCAAGGTAAGTGGACAGTAAAAGTTTTTATCATTAATAAATGAGTTTGTTATAAATTATGCTCCATTGGTCGTTTTTGTTTTCTACCAACCTTTACTTCTGTGGCAGTGAGATAGTGTGATGTCTTTATTGGGCTAGTGTAGCTCATTCCTTACTTAACCATTTCAGATCAGGAAGACGTGGTTCCCGAGTCCGTTCTGCTAGAAGACGGCAAGTTAGACGCCTAAAGATTTTATAGTTCTATTTATAGTTTTTATTTCGAGTATTTCTTTTAATTAGCTTATTCTTTCATACGTTGAATACGTTTATGGTTATTGTGTAAGAGATGTTAATCAGAATTTTTATTACACTTCCGCCTTTAAAATTTTTAATACATACATCTTCATTTAAATTTCCGGGGCCGTTGCACGTTTACTTTTAATTACTTAAAGTATATTTTGAGTGTTAGTTTTATACACAAGCAATAAAATGAAATAGTGAAAAACATAGCAGAAATGAGTAGAACCAACAGTAGCATGACATGACATAGCAGAACAACGAGAAATATAGCAGAAACTAGTGGAACCAACAATACCATAAGATGAAATAACGGAAGATTGAAAAACATAAGAGAAACTAGTAAAACCAACAATAACATGGCATGATATAACAAAATAGTGAGAAACATATTCAATTCAATAAATAATCTAAACATGGATAATTAAATCAACAATCCTATCTAGACAGTCAAATGATTTAATCCAATCATAGATTTTATAGATTTTCATGCGAAATCGTTTTAATTTATACCAACAGAGGACAGAAGGGATCACTAACTACCACTGTGAATGAAAAATAGTTCAGTTCGATATACGGTAAAATAATTAAAATCTAATGACCACGACCGTACTTCACCAATGTGACCCTTACAATTAGTCGCGATTTTACTCTCGTCAGAGAGAACACTAGTACTAGTCACAGAGAGCGGTTCACCAACAGTTAGTAGCAATCAGATTCGGTTACCCTTTAGTGATAATGGTTACACGAATTTAATATTTTCGCTTTTTTTTCGATTCAAAATCATAGTTAAATTTACAGTCCAGACCTGGTGGGGGTCCATTAACCAATCTCAGCCTGACAAGGGCCCACATACTCAAATTTAGCTATCGGCTCACTTTCTCAGGCCAAGACCCAATTGGATAACCCTCTCAGTCATCACCCAAAGATGAGGTCGAGAGCCCAGTCCGCACACACAGTGTACCGTTCAAAATAATTTTTTCCATTTCCATTACCCAAGTTAAACTTGTAAAGTCATATTCATACATGGTTCGAAGATAAGACACTCAAAATCCATCAAACAACATACGAAATACGATCTTTAAAATAATACTCATTGTATGCATGAAACCAAACTAAATAATCAAGCATTTTATTATCTTTAAACATTTGCAAAGTCTAAAAAACACAATAGGAGAGTATGTGAAAGTATTAAGAACTCTTACCTAAACTTTCAAGCTTTTGATTTCCAAAAATAAGGTTGCTTGCAAATTTAAAGGAGAAGCAAGGCTGCTCGGCAATCCATAGATTTTAAGAGGATTCTCTAAAAATTTAAGGAAAGGAAGAGCCTAAGAGTGAGCTCTTAGAAATCGTAGTGAGTAAAAAAAATTGAGAAAAAAACTTACCGTGCAAAGGGGAAAGCTTTTCATCTCTTTGGTTTCATTTCTCTCTATCTCTAGTTTCTCTTTCTTGGTCAAGTGAAGAAGAAGAAGAAAAATGGATAAAATGAGAGAGAGAAGAAGAGAAAAAGGGTTTTAAATAGCCAAAGGAGAAAAACATGCATGTACGCAATGTAGTTGTCGACATGCATGCCAAATGGCGATCGACATGCAGGCAACACGGATGTGACATGCGGGCACACAGGTGGGGCAAATAGTGATGTGACACAGTGTGCAAGCTGAGCAGCAGCGAAGTGACAGCCTGCGCGATGGGATGCGCAGACGTGTAGAAACAGGCGGGCGACGGGACGTGCTTTGCAGGCGCGTATCACAATGGGATGTGCTATAGGCACGTGCTATTCCATGTCCACTGTAGGCGTGCGAGCACATGAACGTGCGGGCTCACAGGTGTTTCCTGCGCATGCCTATGGGCATTTCCCGCGAGGCCTACCTGCGGGTTCGTTTTTTCGTTTCGTTTTAATGTTTTTCTCTTTTTTTTTTATTTTAAAAATTTTAAACATTTTTTGGCAAAATAATTATTTAAAATGTGTCTAAAATTTTTTAAACAACAAATTAAAAATAAAATAAAATAAAAACAAAGTAAATTATAATATTAAATATTAAAAGATTCAGGAGTGTCACATCTTCCCCTCCTTATTAAAAATTTAGTCCCCTAAATTTGTACATTTTTAAAACAACTTGGGATGTTTATCCCTTATTTCATCTTCGAGTTCCCAAATAGCTTCTTCAAGGGTGTGGTACTGCCATAATACTATGACCATCGTAATCCTCCTCTTCCTCATAACTTTCTCCTCTCCATTAATGATCTCGACAGGATACTAGGCATAAAACGTGTCTGAATGGGCTGGAAGTCGTTGGTGCTGAATGATGTGAGAAGAATCATGGTGATACTTCCTGAGCATAGAGACAAGGAAGACATCGTGTAGTCTCATGAGTTCGGGTGGTAAGGCAATACGGTAAGTCATGGGGCCAATACATTCTAGTATTTCAAAAGGTCCTACAAAATGAGGACTCATTTTTCCTCTCTTCCCATACCGCATTCTTCCCTTATATGGAAAGAACTTGAGGGAAAACACGATCACCTACAATAAATTCCAAATCCTTCATCTAATTGTCGGTGTAGCTCTTCTGCAGATGATCAGCAATTATGAGATTTATGCGGATGGTGGCAATCTTGTCTATCGTCTCCTAAATGAGGTTTGTTCCCAGAAGATGTATGTTCCAACTTCATTCCAACATGTAAAGGATCTATATAGTGTACCATAGAGGGCTTCATATTAAGTCATATAAATATTGGAGTGATAATTTTTTTTGTAAGTAAACTTCACCAAGGGTCGATGCTGGTCCTAACTATCGTCAAAATTCAGTACATAGGCTCGTAGCATGTCTTCCAGCATCTAAATAGTCCGTTTAGACTAGCCATCAGTTTGTAGATGTTATACAATATTAAAGTAAATACTAGAGATAAGAGCTTCTTGGAAGATTTTTCAAAGTTGAGAAGTAAAATGATGATCTGTGTCAGACACCACAGAAGCTAGAATGGGATATCCTGACAATCTCCTTGATGCACAATTTAACCAACTTGCTGGTTGAATCGATGGTCTTGACTGCAAGGAAGTGAGTTGATTTGGTCAAAAAATCAACAATGACCAAAAGAGCATTAAGATATGAGCTAGTCCTTGGTAATCTCATGACAAAGTCTATAGTCACATGCTCTTATTTCTATTATTCGATAGGGAGACATTGCAGGAGACCACTGAGTCTCTAATGTTCTATTTTAACCTGTTGGTAAGAGAGACATTTGGAAACAAATTCGATTATATCCATCTTCATACCTGGCCACTAAAAACGCCACTTCAAATCCTGATATACCTTCATGCTTCCTAGGTGGATAGCTAACTTAGATGTATGAACTTGCTTTAGAACATCCAACTTATGCTTAGGGTCATTAGATGCCCACACTCGATCTCGAAATCTAAAGATTCCATTGTCAGTCATTATGAAATAATGAGGTTTATTTGACGCAAACTATTCTGCATGTTTCAAAATCTCAGATCCGTAGATTAGGCTTCCAAGATTCTCCAAATGAGAGTGGGCTGGATCCAAACTTAAGTCAAGTACTCGCTTTAGCCATGATGGTTCAATTAGAGATCTTGAACCATTTCAAGCATTCTCTAATTGAAAACCATCATCAGGGCCAACAAAGCCAGGTTCTTCCCGGTAAAGGCATCCATGACTATATTATCCTTACCTAGGTGGTATAAGATCTTACAATCATAGTCCATCAAAAGATTCATCAAATGCTTCTATCTCATTTTTAGTTCTTTTTGGGAGAATAAATATTTCAAACTCTTATGATTAGTATAAATCTCAAAAGTTTGACTGTACAAATAGTGACGTCATATCTTGAGGGTAAAAACTATGGCAGCAAGCTCAAGATCGTGAGTGGGGTAGTTCCGTTCATGCGGCTTCAGTTATCTGGAACCATGAGCTATTGCACGATCATGTTATATGAGCACACATCTCATACCAATATGAGACATACCATAATAAACCTAAAACCGACCAGTATTGTTAGGAAGAATCAATCAACACTAGGGCGATGGTAAGTCGACGCTTGAGTTCAACAAAATATTTTTCACAACTTGGATCTTAGTAAAAAACAACATTCTTCTTGGTGAGGCAGATCAAAGGAGTAACAGTGCGAGTAAAGCCTTCAATGAAGCAATGATAATATCTTGCAAAGCCCAATAAGCTTTGGAGCTCACTGATATTAGTTAGCTAACTCTAATTAATCATTGCATTGATATTTGAGGGATCCACAAAAATACCATTAGCATAAACAACATGACCAAGAAAAGAGATCTAGTCCAACTACATAGAGCATTTACTGAATTTGGCATATAGCTTGTGTCGTCTAAGAGTTCTTAGAACTTGGGTCAGGTGGACAACATGCTCTTAATAGTCCTTGAAATACACTAAAATGTCATCGATAAAAATGTTGACATATTGATCTAATATAGGCTTGAAAATCAGGTTCATAAGGTCTACGAATACTGCATGAGCATTGGTTAATCCGAATGGTGTGACCCTGAATTCAAAGTGGTCAGACCTACAGCGAAATGCCCTCTTGAGAATGTTTTCGGCTCTAACCCTTAACTGATGATAGCTTGACTTGAAATCAATCTTGAAGAAGACTGATGCACCTTATAACTGGTCAAATAAGTCGTCAATGCAGGGCAATGGATACTTATTCCTAATTGTTACCTAGTTGAGCTCCCTGTAATCAATACACAATTAGAGGGTCCTATCAATTTTCTTGGTAAATAAGAGTGGAACACCCCATAAAAAATTAATTGGTCTGATAAATCTGATAAATCTCTTTTCTCTCAGGGCTACAATCTAACGACCCAACTCCCAAAGTTCTGTTTAGCCCGTCTGATAAGTTGCTTTGGAGATGGGTTGTGTTTCTGGAACTATGTCGATAGATAACTCGATCTTCCGCGTGGGTGGCAGACTTAAAAGCTCAGGGAAAAAACATCCAGGAAGTCATAGACGATAGAAATTGTCTATATTGAGTTTTTAGAGTCCGTTTACCTATGAATCACAGAGGTTAGATAAAGACATGCAATTTTATTTTAAAATTTTTTATCTTGTGTTTCATATAAAATATTTAACACATTAAAATTTTAAAACATTCAAAAACTTCATTCATAAAACATTCATTTGTATAAAACCAAAATTTTCCATTGTCTTTGTTATAAGATTATTTCCTTTTAGGCAAAACGGATGGTTACAATTTCATCATAACAATCAATAATGGCACGATAGACCTTTAACATATCCATGCCCAATATCACATCAAAACTAGAAAAATCTAAAAGTATAATGAGGTCTACGATTAATTCTCTATCTGAAACACTCATCCTACAGGCCCTATACACAATATGTGCTTCTAGAAATCCCCTAGATGGTGTCCTTACAATTAAGGTTCGTCCCAAAAGTTCAGCCTTGATTATTAAATTCTTAGCAGATTCACAAGATATAAAGGAATAGGTGGTACTAATATCAATCAAAGTACGAGTAGTAGAATTATGAATAGAAATCGTACCCTAAATGACAGTCGGCATCACCATCGTACCATACTCATCGAGGTGGAAGATCTTTCATTTGGCAATGACCCTAGCAACATCCCTAGGCTTCTTGCGATAGTCTTTCACGAAATATTGTATACTCATGCACTTGTAACAAATGTTATTCAACTTATAGTATGGTCAGTTACCATTGTCTTGACCACAATATTGGCATGCCTAAGAAGGCTGAGAAAGATTACCAGGAGGTGGAGGTGGAGGAGGGATAGCAACAACAATAGGGATCATTCTGGGTCGCTTGTCAGCACGACCTTGGTTGATCTACTTCCTCTTATGTGGTGTTGTACTCTAACATTAGGAATGTGTCGGTAACAGGCAACAAGAAGTTCCTTGGCCATCTTGGCATGCTCGAGGGCTTCAATGTTGGTGTTTGGTCTCATCATAGCCCCTTGGTTGAATATGTTGGCTTTTAAACCCTTAAGAAACTTTTAGGCCTTCTTATTTTCAATAACTATGATCTCAGAGACAAACTTAGGCAATTGAATGAACTTGGAGTGTATTGGCTCACGGTCATGCTTCCTTATCGCAGGTCCTGAAATTTTTCTTTTTTTTTCTCCCGAACATAAATTGGAAAGAAGCTCTTAAGGAAGACATCGATAAACTGATCACAAGTAATTGTAGTAGGCAGGGTGTCCTTCTTGAGACACTACTAGTGTTTTGCCTCTTTAATGAACATGAAAGATGCAAAGGGAACCTTCTGCTCTTCAGTAAGCTCAAGAACGGAGAAAAGCTTCTCCATTTGTATGATCCATTCTTCAACGATCATAAGGTCTGGTCTACCATCAAAGTGATGAATGTTAAATCTTCAAAATTCAAAAAATATTATACGAAATAGCAAGATAATTGGGATGATGGTCATTTGCAAGATGAAGTTGGCCAATGTTACAGGCAAAGTTGTGGCTCACAACGACAATCGAACCCTGAATTGCCCAAAATAATTTATTGAACTCTGCACGAGTTGGGGTATCCTGGGCATCAGGTCTTTCTACAAAAGGTCTCCCTCGAGTTATATTTGCCTACAAAAGGGAGACAAAGGTTTAGAAACGAAGTTATTCACTAAGGTGCAAAGATTATTTCTAGCTCTAACAAAATTTCAAGATTTCTACACTTAAATCCAAGGCTTTAGTATAAGGAATGTTCGAAAATCTGACTCTGATACCACCCATGACATCTTGGTAATTGGTGGGATAACGGTGTCCGATAGCATAACATATATGAGTGCATAAATAATTTATAGTGGAAGAAAAATCATCCTTTATAAAATATGATGCATATACATTTGAGACTAAGAAGTTGACTAACAAAATATATGCACAAATGTTGTTCTAGCCACTTCTTTCATTACAAAATGATGGTTTATCAGAGTATGATCATTTATATGCATTCAAATGTCCACTATAGGTTCGCAAACAGATCCAAACAAGCTTCATAAAGTCGCTCGGAGAGCAATTCCTCACTTTCCACATCATCTGGGGGGGGGGGGGGGAATAGATTTGGAAGAGTTCCATAAAACTCAATAAAATAAATGTATTTAAACTACACTACTAAGGTTTCAAAAGTTATTTATTTTCAAAACGTGTCATTATCTTCACAATCAGTGACTTACCTTTGGGGTACCGTTGCAAAATAAGTTCATTTAAAATATTGTCATAAATGTTTACTTCTAATTACTCAAA